>LTAE01014519.1:0-11343 GCA_001647135.1 Pontederia paniculata | reverse complement strand
AGTGATCTCTGGAGATCTCAAGTGCGAGAAGACCGGAGCGGGGACGTAGACCTGGAGTTCGGCTGAACCTAGTCAACAAACCCTGTGTTTTTGTGCTTGTTTGTTTTCCTTCTCTCTCTCACTCTTAACTGTTGTGCTTTTGAACTTATATGCTTCCGCTAAACATACTTCACTGAATCTAGCATAACAAAAGTAACAAAAAATTTATACACCAATTCACCCCCCCCTCTTGGTGCCATCCAAATCCTACACTTTTTCGTGTCGCTAAGAATTTTTTAGTTAGGAAAATTTTGAAAAAATAGTGACGGTTCAATGACGCTTTAGCGACGTCTTTTCCTGCCCCTAATTCTGTGCCCTAAAATTATCCCACTTCTTTTTTTCTTCTCGTTCCCTGCGTTTTCTCTCCTCGTCATCGTCTACCAAGTTCACCATTGATCGCTTGTTTCCCACCACCTCCATGTGCCTCCGCATTTTATTAGCATTTTCTCTCATCGTTGTCGAGTTATCCTTTCCTCCACCTCCGTTCTCTAGTTGCCGAAGGTGCTGATTGGCCCCTCACATTGAGGAATTAAGAAACTATGTCGAGATGGATTTATACCGAAAGGAATTTTGGATGGATTATTTGAATGGACATTGCATGGTGAAGAATATTGAAAAGATTACTTGAATTAGGTTCATGAGGATTTTAAGAACGAAGTTGATGAATTCTTGAGATTTGAATATGAAGAGAAAAATATAGCCGATTCTCTTGGTTGCATTTGTTGTTAATGTGCGAGTTGCAAGAATAAGAAATTAAGATACTATGTCGAGATGGATTTATATCAGGTGGATTACTTGAATTGGACATTGCATGGTGAAGAATATTGGAAAGATGAAAGTTCAAATAATCAAGGTAATTGTGTTGATTGTTCGTCAAATTCCTACATTGATATGGTGCGAGAAGCAAAAGTTGGTGCTACATTTTATTGAAAACATGAACAAAGAGAACAAAACTCCTAATATGTTAGCTTCAAAATTTTATAATATTGTTAAAAAATGAAGATGAGCCTTTTTGAAATAATTGTGAGCAACAAAGTGTATTATTTTTGTATCATAATTGATGAATTTAAAGTCCAAATATAATATGAGTGAGAAGTGCTCTGACATAATGATTTCTGTTATCAAAATTATGTTGTCTTCCTCTAAAAATTTATTGAAAATTATTACAAATGCAAGAGAATAATGAGTGAACTTAGATTATAGTACCAAAATATTGATGCATGTCACAATCATTGCATGATGTATTACAAAGAGCATAACGAGTTAACAAGTTGTTATGTATGCAGTGAGTTTTGATTCAAACTAAAAAAAATTCTAATAGTATCAGAGGGATGTTCCTATTGTAATATTTATAAATTTTTCGATCATTCTAATATTGCAATGCTTTTTTTTATCCAAGAATATTATGCAATTTATGTTATGGCATGCAAAGAGGATGCAAGAGTATAGATGTTTATCTCAAGCCTCTTTTTGATGAATTAAAAACGTTATGGGAGGATTGAATTTTGACATATGACAAATGAAAGTAGCAAATTTTTTAATGAGAGCAACACTATTATGAATGATTAATGACTTCTCCGCATATAAAATGTTGTGGATGGATCACTAAATGAAACTTGCATGTCCACTCTTTGAGAGAACACATAGTGATTTTACTTGAAACATGATAAGAAAGTGTGTTGATTTAATTGCTATCAAATGCTCTTGCCAATCGAGCGCTTGATACGATGTGATTGAAATTTTTTTAAGGCAAATGTGAAAAAAAAGTTTACCAATAATGACAATGAGTATTCTTGAAGTATTGTCGCGAGTTAATGTGATTGATACTATAACTCAATTGAAAGCACCCACAATTTGACCATCTGGATTTGAAATTGATCTTAATTGAGAAAAAGAGTATATTTTGATATTTTCCGTAACAAATGCTTATATTTTTTATTACTATAAAAAACTTAAAAACTAATTTTCAATTATTTTCTATATGCTTTTACATGTTATGAATAATATTTTCTATATGTTGTTGGAGGTTATGACCCGTCGTTGTCATGGGAGAGCTTTTGGGAGCGGCACGAATCGTGGTACACCACCTGGGATGATGAGCCGGTTAATAGTCTCGACACTTAGACAGGTAATATTACAAAGAAATTATAACAATATTATTCCTCTTTGTTAACATATTTTATTGCTAACATTTATTTCATATAATGTTCACATTGAATCTTCATCATCGCAGCGAAATCCTTAAAATGTCATATCATCTACCGGGATTACGATGGATGACAAAAATAATTCGTGAGTTGATAATTATTGATTTATGTAGAAGTACCCCATGTGATCATTAGTGAGATGCTTTCAAGCGAGAAATTCCCTAAAAGCATATTTTTGTAATGAATGAATATAAATGATATGCATTAATTATTTTAGGTATGCTTTCATCTCGGGATGTATTCATAATGACATCAACAAGTTAATTTTGTCAAGACTTTTTATAGGTTGTGCTCATTGGAAGGGCATTCCATTACCTTCTCGGGACTAACATGTACAATAGATTTAAAGTAACACAATTTTATTTTCATTTTAAATTAGTTTACAAAATAATGGCCATGTATAAATGGGAGGAAGGTCTTCCAGGTGTTCTAATAAGGAAGGTATTCGATAATGTAGCTTCTACTCGACTCGGAGGAGTGTTATTCAATTACCTTCAAGATGCAAAGCTTGTCACCGATGACAACTTTCTTAAAGCGAAGGACAAACATGCTCTACATTTTTCTAAAAAAAATGGTCTTCTCTTTCGAAACTTGGCAAGTAATATTTCAATTAGATTTTTATTTTTCCAACACTTATTGTTTTGTATATAGGGTGTCACTCTAAAATCAAGAGAAGTAAATAATTAACAAAAATAATAAATTGTCTAAATCGAATTCGGCACACCATTGCGGAGGCTCCATTAGGTTCATCGAGCATAAATAAAATTGTTTTTAATTATCATGATTTTGAATCTTATCATAAAAAAATTAATTTAATTGTCTAATATGTGATATATGATTAGTGATGATTAACCATCATTTTCTGAGGAAAATAAAAACTAACGACAATTCAACCAGAGATTAACATCGTTTAAGCGACAATTTACCGACGATAATAGCGACACTAAAACATTGTCGCTAATAACATAAAATTTAATGACACTTATTTTTTTGTCGCTCCATCATCGTTATATCATCGCTAACTTATTTAGTGACGGTATAATGACATTATAGCAACGCCTTTTTCATCGCTAATGTCTATTATTCTTAAAGTGCAAGAGAGTTTATCACATTAAAATTTATGTCCAACTTTTATTCTCATTTTTAATTCGTTGTTCTGTTTCTTTATTGATCGCTCGACACTATATTCCCAACAATTATCATACACGGTGATAATGACGATAGAGGTGAATAAAGAGACTTCAAGAGTCATTCATTCACTACCTTAAATTTTGCCTTTAACTTATCATTATTGTTGAATCTAGGATCTCGAGATTGTTTTGGTGATCACAAATTTTTAGGGAACTTAGTTTGGACTAATGAACTTGTTGAAATGATCTTTGAAAGACAGGATTTGTATGTTCAGAGAAAGATAGGTCGACCGAGGTTGAAGAGCGGGCGACCTATGCACATAGAAGGCATAAAGGAAAAATCACATGTGTGTTGCGATCGTCCAAAGGATGCTACGTGGTCAACCGATGTGAAGAACAAAGACTAAAGAAGTGAAGTAAAGTTTGAGCGGTCGACCAAAGGCATTGAGTGGACGACCGAAGACAAGGTTGAACATGAGAGGTCGCCGGTGAAGAATAGTGGGCGACCGATGGTTCTACATCAACAGTACAAAGGTTGAAGAACGGTGATAATTACCTAATTATTCATGTTTTCCATTATATAATCAGTATAATTTACATGCATTTCGTTATCATATTCATGCATTTTCCCAATTTTGATTCATTTAGTTTACTTAATGAGTCAGCATCTACATAATATGTATTTTCTATATGTCCAGGGGCTGTTGGATGCATGGCGGAGGAAGGATCAAAGAATTTAAGGAAAAATATTTTTTCACGGGCCGTGAAATCTGTCACAGGCCGTGACAACACACGAGAGCCTCGGTCACGGTCGACTACTTGGATTTCTCCTTCGGTCACGGGCCGTGACATGTATGTCACGGGCCATGACGACTTGAGTTGTTGGTTCGTCACGACCAGGTCGCGGGCGTGACGCGCAAATCCTATTTATCACGGTCGTGATTCCCATATCACGGGTCGTGACATATATATTAGCCGCCACCTCTTCAGTCACGGTCGTGACATGTTTGTCACGGGCCGTGACATGCATGCAGTCAACATATTGTTCGGTCACGACCGTGACAAAATTGTCACGAGCCATGACAAGCCCCGGAGTTTGCCATCGTTCGGTCACGACCGTGACACTTTTATCACGGGCCATGACAGTTTGCGGGTTTTTGTATTAAAATGTATTTTTTAAGAGATTTTTGGACGGTTCTGATCTCTTATCAACCCTACTCTAATCCTAGACGAATTCTATCATCCCAAGGCCTCTCCATCCCTATAAATAACACCCAAAACCCTAGAGAAAGGATGCTTGGAGCCTGGGAGAACTTAAAGAAGGAGACGAAGTGCTACAGGATTGATGATCATCTAAAAATCCAAGGTGTAATTATTCTGTATTATTTTATTTGTAATTATTCCTGTATCTTCTCCTATCTATACAAAGGATGAACTCCCATGTTTCATAGTTATTTTCTTTTGGAGGATTATTCTTGTAAAATAAAACTCATATTTTTCTTATTTTATTCATCCAAGTCCAGTGCTCAAGTCATCATTCTGGCACTCAATTGTTAAATCTTTACCATTATTTAATCTTTAATTTTATAATCAATAAATTCTTCAAAACCAATGTACCCCTCTCATTAAAATATTATTTAGATATTGATAGAATAAATTCCTCGTGGGATCGACACTCTATTCACTTTCTTTATTACTTGATACGACTAGTACACTTGCTAGCAATTTTATCTGTATAATTAGCACGCATCAAATGGGTGATCCAAGGAGAGGTGGACGCCCGATGATGAGAATTAGCTAGAGTGATGATATGGCTAAAGAAGGAACGATCGCCCGAAGATGAAGAGCGGACAACCGTAGAGCTGAAGGAAGAAGACAATGGTCGTCCAAAGATTTCAGAGTGAAGATAGTGGACGACCAGGAGATTGTCGACGTTGATGTGGACGTCCGAAGGCTCATGAGATGAAGCATCGGACGATCAAATGGATGGTAGAAGGAAGATCGGTCGATCGAAGATGGAGTGCGGACGATCAATGGATATCAGACAAAGACAAAGGTCGTCTGGGGTCTTGATGAGAAGACAAGTGGATGTCCAGAAGTTTGTCAGGTCTGAGGTGAACTGAAGATCGGACGATTGCAAGATGAGCGGAAGATCGATGAGAAGACAAAGGTCGTCCGAGGGCTAAAGAGACAAAGCAACGGTAGACCAGATCATCTGACAGAAGAAACAGTGGACATCCAAGGAATCTGATGAGTTGTCAGAGGACGTCTCAAGAATATCAGAAGGAAGAAAGGACGTCCGATGATCTCAGTGGAGATGAGCGGGCGTCCGAAGAATGTCAGAAGTAGATTTGGCGGACGTTTGTGGATCTCATTAGGAAATGACAACCAAAGTACTGAATGAAGAGAGAGCAAACGTCCGAGGATCTCAGTGATGAATGAGAGGACGTCCGAAGTACCCGGAGAAGAAGGAGTGGACGTCCGAAGGATTCAAGGAGAATCAGCGAACGGCCACAGAGGTGTCAAAGGTGTTGGCACAAGTCAAGTCGATCGACCGAAGATGAAATGTGGGCGACCAAGGGATCTTGACATAGGTCTTCAACTCAAGGAGTGGATGTATGAGGGATTGGTGTTCAATTAGCGGGCGACCGGAGATGAGTTGAAGATGGTATAAGTCAAGTCGATCAACCGAAGATGAAGAGCGGATGATCAAAGGAGCTTGACAGATGACTTCACTCGAGAGTGGACGTCCGAGAAGATTGGTGTGCAATCAGCGGACGACCAGAGATGAGTTGGAGTTGGAACAAGTCAAGATCGATTGACCGAAGATGAAGCGCGGACGACCGAAGGAGCTTGATAGAAGTATTCAACTGAAGAGTGAACGTTCGAGAAGATTGGTGTGCAATCAACGGATGACCAGAGATGAGTTGGAGTTGGAACAAGTCAAGATCAATCGACTGAAGATGAAGCGCGGACGNGAAGGAGCTTGATAGAAGTATTCAACTGAAGAGTGAACGTTCGAGAAGATTGGTGTGCAATCAACGGATGACCAGAGATGAGTTGGAGTTGGAACAAGTCAAGATCAATCGACTGAAGATGAAGCGCGGACGACCTATGGAGCTTGTCAGAAGTCTTCAACTGAAGAGTGGACATTCGAGAAGATTGGTGTGCAATCAGCGACAACCAGAGACAAGTTGAAGAAGTGAACTCAAGTCAAGATCGGTCGGTCAAAGGTTTGGCGGACGACCGAAGGAGCTTGACTTAGGAACAAAGGCTTCAGACTTTGAACTGCGGACGTCCGAAGGTGAATGGTGGACGACCAGAGCACCAAACGACAGTGAAGACTTCACTAGAGCAGCGATCGACTGAGGCAGGAGCAGCGGGCGACCGAGGGGTACGTGAAGGGTACTGTACTTGCATTAACGACTAATTTTCTGAGTGACAAATTAGGTCATTTGTGCAGAGTATATATTGTAATCACAAGAGTCTTGGGAAGTAACTTTGGCAAAATTAAGTCTTGGGAAGTAACTTTGGCAAAATTAGCTATCGAGAGCTTGAGTGAAAAAGTCTTAGTTCCTCCTTTTAAGTATTCGAGTGTCGAATCCAGGATAGAAGGAAGTGTAAATTTAAGAGTGAACTTGTAAGAGGTTATCTCATTGTCCTCTGAGAAAGAAAGGAAAAATTGTAAGGGAGTATTAGCCCTTTGAAGAAGGAGTTTAGTGATCTCCAGAGATCTCGAGTTCCAGAAGACCGGAGTGGGGACGTAGGCCAGGAGTTCGACCGAACCTCGTCAATAAGCCATTGTTTATTTGGTTTCTCTTTCTCTTCTACTTCTTTAGATTTGCATTTGTATGCTTCCTCCAATATAACTAATCATTTTAGAAAATGTCGAAAAAGTTTAATACACTAATTCACCCCCCTCTTGGTGCCATCTAGATCCTACAATTATTTCCTTTGAAATGGTTTATTAAGATTATATTTCCTTTCTTCTACTTATCTATTTACCTTTTCATATTCTCTTCATCTAACTATTCTGCTCTTCTCATAAAAAAAATTAAAATATCTTTACTTCTTAAAATAATATTTATTTATTGCAACCCTTACCTGCTAGTATTTTTTCTCATTTCTTCCCTTAAGAAAATGTAATATAAAGATAAGATAATTATGGCATAAATCTTAACTTAATCTTAATATTATTCTTTTTTTAATCTAACTCTCCTCTTCACTCAAGACTTACGCATGTATTCTCATTTCCATCGTACTATGAAAGGTAGCCGAGAAATCGCCTCGACGTGCAAGGAGGCGACCAATGGTCACCTATATGAGTGGAGGCACCCCAAAGGCCATCTTCACACACTAAGTCGACCTAGTGTGCGGAGAGGCGACTCTGGTTCACCTCAACACATGCTAGGACGATCCCAGGTTGCCTCGTATGCTGACCTGGAGCGCGTATGCCATCTCTTGTGCGATGATGTTGCAGTAGGGGAGAGCTGATCATGACCTATTCATTGGACTTAATTATTGAACTTAATTTTCTTTCCTTTTGTGGTTGATGCTTTATGTTGGAGAAGGAATTCAGTGATATATGCATCTAAGGGGAACAATGTTTGGACTATTCAACATTAATTTGGGTATGAATCTTTTTTTCCTTATGATTTAATTCTAGTACTATGATAGATGTGTTTTAATAATCTATTTGGTGTGGATTAATTGATGACAAAATATAGAAATCCAGATGCTAATGTTCTAGTCATGGTAATGATGCAATATTTGTATCGCTATAATTATTTATGCCCAAATTATGGTCTAGTCACGAATTGTATTTCACAAAAAGATTAACGATATTAAGATAATCATTAACATTTTAGTATGATTCTTGATAGCACTACAACAACATATACAATGGATTGTTATATATTTATAGCATTAAGTTCTTATAGTAAAAGTGTGTATATATGGGAATTACAATTCCACAATAATTGGAGTTATAAGTAAAATCATTTTAGGTTTCTTTTCCTTAATATAGAGCAAATTTTGCAATGATATTATTTAATTTCTTTTAATCAATTCTATTATCTTTACCTTTACCTTTCTATGCAGGGTTTTCTTCTAAATTGTTAATGTTGTGCATTGTTTGTTTTGTCAATTTATATTTATTTTCTCATGTTTAAGGAACATCTTATATTTTTATAAATCGATTTCATTATGCAAATTCTTTTAATATCAGTATCTTTAGAATGTTTTCTAAAGTCGACACAAAATGTATGATGTTGTTGGGGATTAATCATGATGAGGATAATCCAATTAATTTGGTTTAGGAGATGAAGTTTAGTTTTATCTTCTTGAATTAGGATTAGTTTTTATCTTCTAAGTTGAACTCTTGTATTATAAATAGTCTTTGCTAATCAATAAAAAATAGCTCTCGGTTGTGAATTCGTAAAATTCCTTTCTCCTCTGTTTTTCTTCTATCTTTCTTTGTTCTTTCTCTACTACATCGCCACCTCCGCCGCTCCCATCATCTCCTGGGCACAACAGTATTATCAGAGCGCGGGTCTCTAAACCTCGTAACGTCGACGCACAAGGAGGCAGCGGCGTCACGCAGGGAGGCAACGACGACTCACATGGATGCAGTGGAGATGCATAGGAAGGAAGCCGGACAGCGCGTTGACGCGCAGGGATGCAGCGACGACGCACATGGAGGCAACGTCGATGCGCAGCAAGGAAGCTGGACAACGCAACAACGCGCAGGGACGTAGCGGCGACGCGCAACAAGGAAGCCGATAGTGTAGTGACGAGCAGGGACGTAGCGGCGATGCGCAGCAAGGAAGCCAAATAGCGCAGCAACGCACAAGGACGTAGCGACGACGCACAACAAGGAAGCCAGATAGCGCAGCGACGTGCAGGGATGTAGCGGTGACGCGCAGGGAGGGCAGTGGCAATGCACAGGGATGCAGTGGGGACGCGTGGGGATGCGCAGGGACTTCGCGTCGATGCACAGGGAGGCAACGACGACGCACAGGAAGTTAGCGGTGACGCGCAGGCAGCATGGCGACATAGTGAGGAAGTCGGACAGCGTGGTGAGGCGCAAGGAGGCAGCGACGAGCACATGGAGGTAGCGCGCGCAGAGAAGCAGCTGTGATGCACCGAGGAAGAGGGCGTCACGACAATGAAGGAGAGAAAGAAAGA
This sequence comes from Pontederia paniculata, assembly GCA_001647135.1. NCBI lineage: Eukaryota > Viridiplantae > Streptophyta > Magnoliopsida > Commelinales > Pontederiaceae > Pontederia > Pontederia paniculata. The sequence goes on along the minus strand of LTAE01014519.1, from coordinate 1,781 downwards.
AGCAAAGCAGTGACGCACAAAGCTCGGTGATCCTCTCACGGCAGTGGCGAGAACGGTGGAAAATAAAAGCCGTATCTGATGCCGAGGTAGAGGAGACTTCCAACGTCTGTGATAGGCACGTTATGGCCTTGGTTCCAGTTAGAGAGGGTGTACGTTACGACCACTTTACCAGGGAGTAAAGGCGCTTTCTCTCGGAGAAGTTCCACAGCAAGGTGACACCATTATGTCGGTGGTCTTGACTAGAGCATAACGCCCTCAAGATCGAAGATAGTGACCATGTCGAAGGATTGACACGATGCTATTGGTCGAAGGTAGTGCTCGTGTCGAAGGACTAACACGGTGCTATGTTCAGACCGACGTTGCTATGGGAGACACTTGTCAGGAGGGCCTACCTATTTGTGGCTGAGTTCATCGACAGTGTTGTCGATGATCGATCAATGGACGGTGAGAACTACTTGGGGTGCGTAGGCATCGCGCACGTCAGGAGGGTAGCAAGGCGGTGGCTCACAGTAAGCGGACACCGAGGCCGATCCGATCCGGTTCCGAAAGGAGGGGCGCAATAGAACTCCGGGGTGAGGGGGTTGAAGGTGTGAAACCTCAGCAAGAGGTCACCAAATACTCGAAGGACACATTGACGACAAAGAACCAACCTCTAGAGTGGAAGAGAAAGGTGCACAAAACATTGAGCCATATCAATGATTCCCCATACTACGGTAGTTAAGGATGGCGGAGTGTCATTCTATTACCTGCGGCTGACGACGACCAACTACACCACTTGGGCAATCAAGTTAGGGGCCTTGATGGATGCTCAGGGCGTCTGGGAAGCAGCAGAACCAACGGAAGGAACCACCATGGATGCCAAGAAGGACAAGTTGGCAAATCTTCTCCAAACTCTCCCATAAGATATCCTTCTGCAGGTAGCCAACAAGAAGACGACTAAGGACCTTTGGGACAGCCTCAGGACAAGGTTTGTTGGAGCTGATCGCGTCAAGGTCGTACGCCTATCAAATCTGAAGATTTGAGTTCGACGCATTGCAGATGAAGGAGGGGGAGACCTTGGATGAGTATGCTGGAAAGCTGGCCGGTATGTCAGCAAAATACATCAACTTAGGCTCGACATTAGATGATGCTGCACTAGTGAAGAAATTGCTCAACAACGTGCCAGACAGGTTCTTTCTTGTCATCGCTGGTGTTGAACAATTCTACGACCTTAATACCATGTCGTTTGAAGAAGCAATTGGATGACTAAAGACGTGGGAGGAGTCACATGCCAGCGTGCCCTGCTAGAAATGAAAGTGGGCAATTGCTCACTCAGGCCGACTGGCAGGCACGACAAAAGAATGGTGGCGGTGATGTGTCATCAAACAACAAGGACAAAACCCCAAATCCTAGCGCAGGTGGCAGTGAGGATCAATGAGGTCAAGGTCATGGTAGAGGCCGTTGAAAAAGCCGACGTGGCAAATTCCGAAGCAAGGATGACAAGATGGCTCAAGCAGAGGTTGTTGAATCTAGGATCCCGAGATTGTTTTGAATGATCACAAATTTGTAAGTGAACTCAGTCTGTACTAATGAACTTGTTTGAGCTAATTTCTGTAACAGGATATATTCAAGTTCAGTATAGCGGTCGACCTGAGCTAAAGGAATGGACGACCACTGCACACGTAATTTATACATGAAGAACCATGTGTGTGCAGTGGGCGTCCTAAGGATATAAGCGATCGACCAGTATCAGAGCAGAAGAGCATATGATGAGCAACAGCAGAGCATAGACGATCGACCAA
>LTAE01014517.1:0-12874 GCA_001647135.1 Pontederia paniculata | reverse complement strand
ATCTAACCTTTCTTTTTCATCCGAGACATCTCAGAATTTGTATTGAAATTGGTTTTCAGGTAGCTCCACCAATGCCCAGTTCTATGCAAGCACCTCCAAGAATGTATGGCATGCCTCCAAGTTTTCCTGGACAAACTATGCCTCCAGTGCCTCCTGTCATGGGACAAACGCCCCTTGCAGGTTCCCAGGTTTCAACACCATCTAAGATTGATCCTAACCAAATTCCAAGGCCCATGCCTAGTTCCTCAGTTCTTGTCTTTGAGACCCGACAGGGAAATCAAGCAAATAATCCCCCGGTATGTCCTATAAAAGTAATGTCTTTGTAGTTGGATTCTTCACGTTTCAATGCATCTTACTTCTTTGCTTACCCTGATCGAATCTATAGTTCCTGTACATTTCACACTCTTTATTAAAATAGCAAATGGTCCTTAGTTTCATATTAATTTCCCTTCTGCTGTGTTGTCCTTTTGTCTCCTTTAAGCCTGCCACAAGTGATTTTGTTGTCAAGGATAATGGTAACTGTAGCCCACGTCTGATGAGATGCACCATGAATCAGGTATCACCTTGTAAATAATGTATCCTTCATAGTTTTCCCATAGAATTTTCCTTGCTTTTGTATTAATCTCAATGAATGCCCTGCCGTAGTAGATACCTTGCTCTGGGGATTTGTTAACTATGTCCAGTATGCCGCTGGCTGTAATGGTACAACCTCTGGCACTTCCACATCCATCAGAGGAGCCTATTCAGGTAATAAGCAGTGATACTTTATTATAAACAGTTATATTACTTTGGCATGTTTGCTAGAAAAAAAACTTTGGCATGTAATGGTAATGCTGGATTTTCTTGGGTCAATGCAATTCACTAAAATAAACTAACAATGTAAAGAGAGGAAGAGAGGCTTTCTTTACTTGGTTATACTCATCTTTATTAGTGGGCGGGATCTCAGTATCACCTAAATAAGATAAGGACCTGCTATGAATATGAAAATGAAAAAAGTGATTATCATTATTTTCTTTACTTTCTCACAAAAATAATTGTTTTAGCTCCTTTTTGTTTCAATAAACAAAGAATGCATTATGCCCTTTCATAAAAAAGAATGCATTAGATGGGAACTAGTCACCCATGTATTTATATAAAGCTATTGGAGATTTACATGTACAAAGTAAATAATACATCAACATAATTGGATCCTTTTGTTATCTTGTGTATGTCCTTTCCTTGTGTTTCTGGTTGAATATTTTTTCATATTTCAACTTTCTCAAATCATTCTAATCTAGTTCATATGTTTCCTATTTTATATGCCTAATATAGGTTGTAGACTTTGGAGAAAGTGGACCAATTCGATGTTCCCGATGCAAAGGATATTTAAATCCTTTCATGAGATTCATTGATCAAGGACGACAATTCGTTTGCAACTTATGTGGTGAGTCATATATACATTTCAATTTCTGTCTACATATCTTAAACATGTACACAAGCTTATTGTTATGATATGCTAACTGTGTTGTACTGCATCTACATTGTATANTCGTGCTTCCAAATCGTCCACCTTCTTCAACAAGTCATTGATAATATTCTTATAATGTTGTGAAATAGATGAATCCAACCATCGAAAATAGTTGCATGCTCCAATCCGCTAAAAACAAAAAAGAGACAATATTATTCATAACTTAAATTCAAAAATAAATGCTCAAAAATATATATAAAAGGAAATTACACACCCCATAATTTCGGCATCCATAGAACTACGACCAGGATTTGCCTCTGTCCAAGAAACATAAAGCTTGTACATAAGCATTACAATGAGTCCTATCCTTCAAACATAAAGAACATTTTGTGCTGCACAAAGTGTAATCTGTACTAAAAAAATATGAACAAATGATAACTTGTAGAAGTATTAGAAAACATCAACTAATGATAATTGTCCTACAAGTATTAAAACACGTGGTCAAATGATAATTGTGCAATCAAGAACATTATGAGAAAGGAAACTATTACCTAAAGATATTATATGTAACACTCATTTCAAGCCTAGAATTGACAACTGATCAAATAATAATTGTGCTCTGCAAAAGAACAAATCAGTAAATAAGAGATAAAAAATGATAAGAAAAAAAATATGAAGTTGAAAAAACGAATCAATAAATAAGATAAAGAACAAATTTGACCCAGCACAAAATTATTGTAACAACCATATGCTCCTCACTTTAATTTCCATACTTTAATTTCCATCTATAGAGCACACACCCACCATGTTACATGATTCGAGTAAAAATTCATAGAACAAAGACGCCCATACACACATAGAGATAGACGGTGGCGTCACAGAACAAAGACGGCGAGGGAGAGAGACGGTGGCATCACAGAACGGAGACGACGAGGGCGGGGCCGGCGGCGTCGCCGAGCAGAGATGGTGAGGGCAGGTCGGCGGCGTCACCGAGCAGAGACGGCAAGGGCGAGGGCGGCGGGGTCACCGAGCAAAGATGGCAAGGGCGGCAGCATCACCGAGCAGAGACGGCGCGGGCAACGGCGTCACCGGGTAGAGATGGCGAGGGCGGCAGCGTCACCGAGCAGAGACAGCGAGGGCGGCGGCGTCACCGAGCAGAGACAGCGAGGGCGGCGTCACCGAGTTGGTGGCGTCACAGAGCGGAGATGGTGATGGCGGGGTCGACGACATCACAGATTGAAGACGGCGGCGTCACAGAGAGAGAGTGAGTGAGTGAGAGAGAGAGAGAGACCTGAGAGGGATCGACGGCGGAGTAGCGTACATCAGCAGCCGAGTAGGAGATGGCGTTGAAGGAGACGGCGATGGCTGCAGCATGAGATGCGTTGAAGGAGACGGCTATGGAAGGAAGGAGAGAGAAATTTCCCTCTTTTAAACTAGGGTTTTTTGGAGGTTGTTGTGTGGATTTGATCTGAACCATTCAAGCAAATTTTAACGGTCAAGATTTAGTAGATGCTCCTAATTTTAGTTGAATAAAATCCGGCCATTGATTTATAATCAACGACCGAGATTTTGCACAGCACAGGGTGCATAGCACTGTGCTATGCACCTCCATTTTTCCCAAATGATAATATAAAAGAATTTTACCTTTTTTTGACTAGTCAATAATTTTTTTCAACTTTGATGGTCAAATGCTATGGACTTCTTTTTGATGGATGAAGTGAGGTTGGTAGCTCTTGGAGGTTTTTCTGGCAGTGCGAAATTAGAGGAGATTTTTATGGTAAGGCAGGTGTCGGCACCAAGAATGAGTCATTACTATGGATTTTGAGAGTAATGTGATTCCCACATTTCAAGAGAATCCTATTAACTTTGGAATATAATATTCTCATATACATTCCTATAAATTGCAAAACCAAACAACTGAATGTAATATGCCTTCAAAGATTCCTTGGAATTCATCTAAACATAGAAATGTTAGATTTCCCGTTCTCTTGGGCTCTGTAAAGTATCAACTATTTTATTAATTTACTCAAATTGGATTGTTTAAACAATATAAGTAGTTTATCATTTCTAGGGGTTTATCCTCTTAAAAAAAGAATAATGGTACGAATAAATAATAAGATCAATTTGCAGAGAATAAATACTAATTATTTATAGTTAGGTATCATTAACAATATAATTATAGCTAATTATTTTATTAATCATACTAAGTGTTGAATTTTCTTTCTTTCTCCTTGTCTATATAAGTATATGATTGCTTTATTCATTTATCCAAGTTAATCATAGCATAAGGACCAATTGGACCAATTGGGACATGATTTTGGTGACATTACGACGGCAAGATCTTTATTACTTGTGATACGAGTCATATGATGTTTTAGATTGATGTCAAGGAGCACATAGCTCATTACAAAGGGACAAACGAAAGCCAAGAACAAGTGACAACTAAAAGAAAGAAAACCAAAAGCCCAACAACTCAGCCTTCACCGCATAACCTTCGTCGGTTAGATCATGAGTGACAACAACCTTTGTAACGCCCCCAAAATGCAATACTCGTGAGCTTGGCCCACGAGGACTTCTCGATAGTGTTACATAGGCGTTGGATATATATTATAAGACATCATAAATATAGAGAACATTGCAACAAAAATATAAATACAATATCATGATAATAATAACTCAAAGTACCGAAAACATATATAAATTCATATAGCGTCTCGTCACATAAGGGCATAAATCTATAGTCAAACATAAGGTCCATAATATCACATAAGTCTTAGCCTCATTCAACTCGAGATATAAAATAAAAATTACAAGTTCATTAGATATAATTATAATGATTTACAGGCCTACATGACCTAGACATGATCATGTGCAAAAGGCGCCATAAGCACACCACCGCCAAGTTCTTCATGCATCATCGCATGCATAAATTCAAAAACAAAAGAGGTGAAAACCCTCCGATTAGAATATGTAAAGGTCGACATCTATCATGCATCATGTAAATATCATAACGTAATATTATCATGATCATAAGTGTAAACTTTGAGCATAAATCATTTTAGGTAACATAAGCATATGACATTTGCACGACTTAGGCAGAACATTGAGCATTCATACATGAAACATCGCATACAANTTTTTTTTCGCTTGGATAGTATGTTTATTTTAAAGTAGTTACTACATTTCCTATTCTGATATTTACCTAAACTTAGGATAGTTGTATTATTTTCATATGTTTCGATAAGAATAGTTCAAACATCTAACCTTTCTTTTTCATCCGAGACATCTCAGAATTTGTATTGAAATTGGTTTTCAGGTAGCTCCACCAATGCCCAGTTCTATGCAAGCACCTCCAAGAATGTATGGCATGCCTCCAAGTTTTCCTGGACAAACTATGCCTCCAGTGCCTCCTGTCATGGGACAAGCGCCCCTTGCAGGTTCCCAGGTTTCAACACCATCTAAGATTGATCCTAACCAAATTCCAAGGCCCATGCCTAGTTCCTCAGTTCTTGTCTTTGAGACCCGACAGGGAAATCAAGCAAATAATCCCCCGGTATGTCCTATAAAAGTAATGTCTTTGTAGTTGGATTCTTCCCGTTTCAATGCATCTTACTTCTTTGCTTACCCTGTTTGAATCTATAGTTCCTGTACATTTCACACTCTTTATTAAAATAGCAAATGGTCCTTATTTTCATATTAATTTCCCTTCTGCTGTGTCGTCCTTTTGTCTCCTTTAAGCCTGCCACAAGTGATTTTGTTGTCAAGGATAATGGTAACTGTAGCCCACGCCTGATGAGATGCACCATGAATCAGGTATCACCTTGTAAATAATGTATCCTTCATAGTTTTCCCATAGAAATTTCCTTGCTTTTGTATTAATCTCAATGAATGCCCTGCCGTAGTAGATACCTTGCTCTGGGGATTTGTTAACTATGTCCAGTATGCCGCTGGCTGTAATGGTACAACCTCTGGCACTTCCACATCCATCAGAGGAGCCTATTCAGGTAATAAGCAGTGATACTTTATTGTAAACAGTTATATTACTTTGGCATGTTCGCTAGAAAAAAAAAACTTTGGCATGTAATGGTAATGCTGGATTTTCTTGGATCAATGCAATTACTAAAATAAACTAACAATGTAAAGAGAGGAAGAGAGGCTTTCTTTACTTGGTTATACTCATCTTTATTAGTGGGCGGGATCTCAGTATCACCTAAATAAGATAAGGACCTGCTATGAATATGAAAATAAATAAGTGATTATCATTCTTTTCTTTACTTTCTCACAAAAATGATTGTTTTAGCTCCATTTTGTTTCAATAAACAAAGAATGCATTATGCCCTTTCATAAAAAAAGAATGCATTAGATGGGAACTAGTCACCCATGTATTTATATAAAGCTATTGGAGATTTACATGTACAAAGTAAATAATACATCAACATAATTGGATCCTTTTGTTATCTTGTGTATGTCCTTTCCTTGTGTTTCTGGTTTAATATTTTTTCATGTTTCAACTTTCTCAAATCATTATAATCTAGTTCATACGTTTCCTATTTTATATGCCTAATATAGGTTGTAGACTTTGGAGAAAGTGGACCAATTCGATGTTCCCGATGCAAAGGATATTTAAATCCTTTCATGAGATTCATTGATCAAGGACGACAATTCGTTTGCAACTTATGTGGTGAGTCATATATACATTTAAATTTCTGTCTACATATCTTAAACATGTACACAAGCTGATTGTTATGATATGCTAACTGTGTTGTACTGCATCTACATTGTATAACATAAAGCATTTTTTCTTCTCTAAATTTGCCGGTTGAATTCATGCTTGGAAACATTTAGAACCAGTTCATCCAATCACAAAAATGGTATTCTGTATTTAGGATCGTACTTTCCTATTTCAAGAGATTTCTTTCTTTTTTTAGTATCATTGGTATGTTTTGGTTCACTCATATATTTTTCCCTTACTACATTTTTGAATATTTGTATTTTTTTGGCAACTGGATGGTTTTAAGTACTTGTTCACGATTTGAATAACAGGATTCACCAATGACACTCCACGAGATTATTACTGTCACCTGGGTCCAGATGGTAGGCGCCGTGATGCTGATGAAAGACCTGAGTTATGCAGAGGAACAGTTGAATTTGTTGCTACGAAGGAATATATGGTCTTTAACTACTTGTCCAAGATTATTTTTTCCCATCATTTGTTTATAATAATTCAAGAATAAAATGTAGTATGCAATCATACAGTGCATGAATTTTCCGTTGCAATTATGAGATATCACATGCAGATAGATGAACAAAGACAATTCATTCTCATCCCCTTTGGGTCTCATCAAACTTTGTGGATAAAATCTTATAGTGTATGTGGAATTGCATTGTTTTCATCACAAAGGATTTGAAAGGATGATTACAGTTTTCATGCTATAATTCGTGGGCTTCTCTAGAAAAATCTTTTTTCTTCTAGACATTAGTCTTCTTTGCCTCTTCCTGTCTGCAAAAGAAAAATTATAATTTTTAACACAATAACTCAATAACCAAACATCTTTGTTATATTAGTCCAGTTAGAATGCATGATATTTTATCTTATATTGTTGGTTCTACCATTTATATGATTGAATACTGATTTCCTGATATTTGCACATTTTGGTATTGAGTGATTAAATTTCAAGCCACTCAGCATGGACTTACTCTTTTCCATTGTTTCTTGTTGTGTTTCAACAAGGCCTTTGGTTTTGTCGTTTATATTTTCACGTGCTTTATATCTCCATATTGATTATCCTTTTGTTTGTATCATTGGTATGTTTTGGTTCACTCATATATTTTTCCCTTACTACATTTTTGAATATTTGTATTTTTTTGGCAACTGGATGGTTTTAAGTACTTGTTCACGATTTGAATAACAGGATTCACCAATGACACTCCGCGAGATTATTACTGTCACCTGGGTCCAGATGGTAGGCGCCGTGATGCTGATGAAAGACCTGAGTTATGCAGAGGAACAGTTGAATTTGTTGCTACGAAGGAATATATGGTCTTTAACTACTTGTCCAAGATTATTTTTTCCCATCATTTGTTTATAATAATTCAAGAATAAAATGTAGTATGCAATCATACAGTGCATGAATTTTCCGTTGCAATTATGAGATATCACATGCAGATAGATGAACAAAGACAATTCATTCTCATCCCCTTTGGGTCTCATCAAACTTTGTGGATAAAATCTTATAGTGTATGTGGAATTGCATTGTTTTCATCACAAAGGATTTGAAAGGATGATTACAGTTTTCATGCTATAATTCGTGGGCTTCTCTAGAAAAATCTTTTTTCTTCTAGACATTAGTCTTCTTTGCCTCTTCCTGTCTGCAAAAGAAAAATTATAATTTTTAACACAATAACTCAATAACCAAACATCTTTGTTATATTAGTCCAGTTAGAATGCATGATATTTTATCTTATATTGTTGGTTCTACCATTTATATGATTGAATACTGATTTCCTGATATTTGCACATTTTGGTATTGAGTGATTAAATTTCAAGCCACTCAGCATGGACTTACTCTTTTCCATTGTTTCTTGTTGTGTTTCAACAAGGCCTTTGGTTTTGTCGTTTATATTTTCACGTGCTTTATATCTCCATATTGATTATCCTTTTGTTTAACATGAGCAATACAATGATGACATGCCTCATGTTCTCTTTCTCAGAAAAAAAATTCTGATGTTCTGGTATTTTTAACCATCTTTTATTTATTTATGGTCTAAATCTAATCATGGGTAGGTTTACGATTAGATTTTTTATTCAACCTAACAATTGGCTTCTGTTAGCAAAGTGCATTTAATAAGGGGCTAAAGTGCAATTCTTCCCTTATTGCATAAATATTCATTTGTTGCATCTTCTTGAATCTGCTTTCAGTTGACCTTATCTTTTTCCTTTATAATTCAGTTAATCTTGTTATTTTTGTCTGTCATTTTTATTGTATTGTACATTGTTGTGCAAATTATTTTATTGTGATTTGCACGATCATTTCTTTCCAGGTCCGTGATCCAATGCCTGCTGTATTTTTCTTCCTCATTGACGTATCAATGAATGCTATACAAACTGGCGCAACTGCTGCAGCTTGCAGTGCTATTGGACAGGCACTTGCAGATCTTCCTGTAAGTTTTCTTGATCCTTTCTTGCACACTTATAGATATGAGGTGTGAAGCCACAAAAAACATTTGCAAACAATGGAAAGCTGAATAATTATGTTAGTGTGAAAGCTTCATATGAACATCTTTTTCCATCTCTTATGGACTGAAAATGACATCAGAAGAGGAGTCAAAGGTTTACCTCAATACACATCATTGCTTAAGATTTTGTATAAAAAATTACTCATAGATGAAGAGAATGGCCATGTTAAATTGACCTTATGAAATTTCTCAAAGTCTAATATATTCTTTGATTAGTGTAATTGTGTTTGACAAATAACCAACTAACTTTTCATTAGAAGACTAAATCTGTTTTTTGAGGAAAAGAAGACTAAATCTGTTGCAAATTGAAAGTGACATGGCAAATGCAGGATGGCTACAACAACTCGGTAGTCATACTTTTCTCCCCTAAAAAGGGTCATGTGGCTATTATTACTTGACAGACGAGTTTCTGGAAGTCCTACTTCAATGCCTATGTTATGTTTAAACTTTCCATATTTTGTTTCAAATTTTAAATTGTCAACATAGTTTTTTTTAGCGAGGATGACTATGTAAGCGTGCTGGTCATCAACTTTTATTGAAACTATGGGCAAATGTGTCCGGGGGTCATCCTTTTTCTTCTAAAAAAAAATGTGCTTGTGCAAGTGTAAGGGGATAGGAAAGTGAAAGAAAGAAGCCTTGTTCTCATTCTCTTTTCAGCAATTTGATATGCTGTAGCATCTTTCAAAAATTTTAAGTTAAAGAGTTTTTCCCCCTTCCATCTAGTTTGTTTCACACATGTGGATTTCCACAGCTTATCACTTACTGGGATGTAAATGAATACCAATCTTTTCTTTAGGAGTACTGAATTACTGATCTTTACTCTTCTAGATTCTTAAAATGGTTTACATGTTGGGTAATAATTCTTTCGACCAGTTCTATTTTCACATATGACATAGGCATCATACGGTGAATACAAATGAACTTTCAAAAGAAAGCTTATAAGCTTGAATACTAGTGATATCGAAAGCGATATGGATCTTGGCTTCCTTTATTACTTTTCTTTTGAGGGGCAAAAGGATGCCTTCCTCTATTACTTAAGAATAATGAACTGTCCTTTATATTTTATTAGTAAATAACTTTGGGGCAAATTTCATTCTTCAACTGAGAACTTGCATTTTATTGAATGAAGGTGAATATATTTCCGTGGCTAACCAACATTTACCTCTGCAGGAGGGTCCTCGAACATTTGTTGGAATTGCAACCTTTGACTCTACTATTCATTTCTACAATCTGAAGCGAGCTTCACAGCAGGTAGATAGTTCGTGAACTATTATTGTTGTACTAACATTTTGCTGTGGTGCATTGTTCTGCATTTTAACTGTACAGGGTTTCTATGTATCTATTCAAGTTCCTGTCCTTAAAAAATATCCAACAAAAAGTGTCAGTTAAGTTGGATAATAAACTTGTTATAACCAAGAGCTAAAGTTTTTGTTTGCATGGTTGTTGCTTTACGCACAATGGCCCCTATTTGTTGGTACCATTAAATTAGTGTACATATAAAATTAATGTTTGCAAACAGAGGTTGTCTGTAACATGCCATGCCTGGATCTGCACAGAGTTAATGCTATCTTTGTATACTTATCCACAAAAGAAATATGTACTCTACCTATCTTGTCCAATTTGTTCTTTATTTAAGTTTATAACTTAGACCATTTGCTGAAAAGGAAGTTTGATAAAGGGAAGGAAGAAAAAAAAATATCTTCTTTTTCTCTAAATAAGATTGTCCTCTGTTCTCATAAACTGCTGTGCTTACATTGAGAGTGGTGCGACCAACCAAACATGTAATGCTTGGAAGACAGTACAACCATTTTGACATTGTACATTCTTTTTTATGTGTGTGTGTGCTGGAGGGTTGGGGTGCTAATGTATCGGAAAGGTATTTTAATGTGGCTTAAACATATAAATGAGATAAGGAATTGGAGACCTCAGATATGTCTCTGTGGCAAATGAATATGTATCAATTGTTTTGCGCAAGTTAAAAGCTGTTTGGAAACTTTTTTTTTTTTTTTGAAAAGAGCTGTTTGGAAACATGCTACATTATCATGTTTTCATCAATGAGTTCAACTTAGTGATTCAAAAGTTGGCTAATGTAAATTTATAGGCACATCCTTTAAAAAAAATGTGTAATGAACAAATATTCCTTGTCTTCTTTTCCTCTTCTTTTTGCTACTTATGCAATGGACTCTGTATGTGAACTTTTAAACATGTTTTTTGTCTATAGAGCATATTCGACTCAAATTTTCTTTCAGTTGAGTTACACTCCCCCTGTAGTTCTCCTTCGGATACTTCTAAGCTCTTTTTTTGTCTGTCTCACACTTGGACATGAAGTTGGTTCTTGGTTAATCTTGTTCTCAGATTCATCTATGTTATCAAAGGAAAACCAAAATAACATAGTTAGACTCGTTTCCATCTTCTAAATTATGTCCACAATTTCAGAGAAATAATATTATTCACACGAGAGACATTCCCTGTCTTATGGTTGCCCTAGATGATTGGAGCTGGGTGTCTTGGGACTGTGTTCCGTGACTTCTTCATTTAATTTTGTCTGAATGCGAGACCTTACTAGCTCTATTTGCCGAACATTTTGTTTTTGAAGTTCTTGGTCACATAATATAGTGCAGGAAAAATCAGTACAGTGACTAAGTTTAAAAACTTTTATTGTTCTCTTGACTTTATTTTTCTATATAATATATAAGTTGATTAAATGCTTGCTCTATGTTATTGTAACACATGTTCCATGTTATTCTAATGTTCCGTATGCACATCATGCTATATTAATTAATTGATTTCTTTATAACCTTTTGACATATTTGCTGTTGCTGTATCGGCAGCCTTTAATGCTCATTGTTCCTGATATTCAAGATGTCTATACACCGCTTCACACTGATATAATCGTTCCGCTAACTGAGGTTTGCATTGTGAACTATATGAACTTTGAGAGACAAGGTCCTCCACTTCTATCTTGCTTAGAGAATTTTGTTTTTCTCTCCGAGGTTTAGTGCCGTCAAAGTTTGGAGCAATTGCTGGATAACATCCCAAACATGTTTGAAAGCAACAAAGTTGCTGATTCTGCATTTGGCGCAGCTATTAAGGTAACTTTGTTTTGATATGGAGAGTCATATTAAGGTCTTCATTGGCTCCATTTTGATAATTTCACATTTAAAGTGATAAAGTGATCTAAATGTTTAGAACAAAATTTCTTATGGGTTGAATATGTAAATTGAATTCATTGCCTCTTTTGAAATACTTCATTTCTTGCTAATTTGGCTGTTTCAATATAATATGAATTTGTAGTATGAAAGGAAGTAACACATTTACCTGTAGTTCAAATGTAATGCATCCATCTTAGCCATTGGATCTCATGGATGTAAAACAATCTATTTTTTTATTATTTTAAAACATGAGAATATAATTGACGTTGATCCCTTTTTAAATTAGGCCGGATTCCTTGCTATGAAACCAACTGGTGGGAAGCTTCTTGTGTTTCAATCAGGTAAGCTCAGAACTTATTTGCGTCTTGTTATTCTCAACTATTAACCAAACTTTGCACTTCTTGGCAGTGAAATTACCTAGGACAGATGTGTTTTTTTTTTCATGTGCTTGATGATGCTTGTACTTGATGAAAAGAGAATCTGTAAATGGATTACCTGAAATCCAAAGATTGAACGTCCTTTTATTTGGAACTTAGACTAATGTAAATTGCATGTTTCTGGTACATTTGATAGTGATTTGGCAGGATCGTTTGTTCTAGATAGCGTATAATAAAAATGGATTGTTTTTTAGAGGGAAATTGATTGTGGCTTGTAGAACAAAGATTGCTTCTGATTTAGGATTTAAATATGAAATGAACTTTCTTTAGCAATTTGTTACTTGTGAGGTGGTGTGTTATGTAGACAGAAACTATGATTTTTTTTTCTGAGAGGGAAAAATCAGTAAATTAGGTCCTGCAATCAGTCTAAGAGCTGATTTATAATGTGACTCTGCTCATGAGACTAGTTATAAAGTGGGTGGATAAAAAGAGTTCTTAAATATTTCTTTCAAAGAAAGAGTACTTAAAGACCCAATTTCTAGTGGGTTGTGTATTATGATTGAATTTGAATGGATAAAGTGGGAAACCCAGATCCTAGGTTGATCAAGTGTTATCTGTCATTTTATTGCTTTTGGTACTAATTAATGATATTATTAAACAAC
>LTAE01014514.1:0-11350 GCA_001647135.1 Pontederia paniculata | reverse complement strand
TCACGGCCCGTGATACTCTATCACGACCCGTAATGTAGTGAGTGCTGCTCTGTCAGGGTCGTGACTTTCGTACACGGCCCATAACGGATGATATGTTGCTTCTGATCTTCGTTATCACGGCCCGTAATGGTCCATCACGACCCGTGATAGCTGCTATGAACTGCTGATCTTCTCCGAACTTCGCTCCTTCTTTGGCGTCATGTCCAAAAGTTGTTTCCTTCACCACATTAGCCGCCTATATATGTGATTTCCTACAGAATTACACCAAACAAGAGTAGATTTCGGAATTAAAATAATATAAATAATTAAAGTAGAAAATAGATGCATGCAATGTAGAAATGACTCAAAATAATGCCTAATGCAGACCCTAAACTATGTTGTAAAATGCATGCATCATCAATATTTTTATTTTTTATTTTTTATTTCTTACTTACGTGGTTTTACCACGTGGAGTGAAAACCGAAAAAACCTGCTATCTTAGGTGAATGTATTTTCGACTTGCAAAATTAAGGAATCAATTTATTACAAATTAAAATTTGGGGACTAAAGTAAAATTCAAACAAAGTTAAGGGACTAGAGAAGAAAATTACTCCAATTACAAGGAGGTAAAAGAATTCTATAAATATCTCGTAAATAAAATAAAAAAAAAGTTTCACTGTTCGCCATGCACTGCCTTCACAGCTTCACAAGGTTTGCCATGGAGAACAAAAAAGCTCACTTTTTTTTGCCTATTATCGACCCTTTCTTCTGCTTTCTTTGATTCTTCTACGATCTGCTTGGATTTCTTTGGATGCAGATGCGCCGCTCCTCGTTTGCTCGCTCTCGAGAGCAATCCGAGGAGGCCTCTGTCGCCGAATTTGGTGAGATTTCTTTCGTTTTTTTTTTTTTTTTGTGATGGTTCGGATTTGGATCGTGGCGGCGTTCTATAGAACTTATGGTTTAAGGGAGCCCTTCTTGAAGCAGGATGCGGTGGTTCGATCTGGTCATTTCATGAGAGGACGTCTCGCCGTCGAAGTAAGATGCGAGACACGATTTATTATCTTTTGATGTGATCAATTGTTTACTTGTAAGGAAATTTAGAAGAAATTTTAGTGAACCTTCTCCTCTTCTGTTGCCAAGGAGCCAAATCTTGGTCTTCTCCTTAACTTTTACCAACAACAACTTCTTCATGTTCGCACTACAATCGTTGATATATGTGAGCATCCCGTAAGTTTAGTTTTGTTCATGACTTCTGCTGGAAACTATCGTAGGCGAATCCTGGTTCTGCTTCGGATATCCAGAAGACTGAGAAAGAAGCAATGGATGACAAATCTGAGGCTTATAGCAGCAACATGACAGAAGCAATGGGTGCAGGCAAGTGACATCTATAGCAACATGACAAATTTGAAATTGTTACTTTGTTATATAGCATCGTGCATCTGCTTCCAGAAATCTCATGTATTTGTCTGAAGTTTAAGGCCTTCTCTATTTACATTTAGAGTCGCAGTACAATCTAATTGATTTCCGTTTCATGAACTCGTAATGCAGTGTTGACTTATAGACATGAACTTGGAATGAATTATAGTATTATCTTTCCAGATTTGATAGTTGGTTCCTGCCTCCAGGTGCTCCTCTTGTCTGTATTTTTTGATACGATATTTGTTTGTTCTAGTTTATTTAACTATTTACATTCTTTACGACTGATGACTTCTGTTTCAGACTCCAGCAGATGTTGATAAGCTTCGAAACATCGGAGTTAAAACAATTTTATGCTTGCAACAAGACCCAGATCTCGAGTATCCACTAGTTCTTCGTCAGTGCTCACCATTAAATTTATCACAGTATTCATAAAACTACAGGTTTTAGATTTACATAATCGAAATTGAGTTTTTTCTCACTTGACTTTCTACCTTATGAAATTGACGAACTGTTATGGAACCCATTTCGTGCATTAGTCTAGTCTCGCCAAATTTCTTACGACTCCTGTCAAATGATGTAAATTTATCTTAACTAACCTTACAACTCTTGACTTTTTCATGGTACATCTCCTTTGGTCTTTGGTTACAATCAATGTGATGCCTTATTTTCTGTGGTAATTTTCATGTTCTGAGAATTATTAATGCGCAAGGGCAACAAAAAAGTATCTAGAATGTTTGCATCACCACACAAATGACTTTTATAGTCAAAGCATTCAGATTTTTCATTTGCAATATTGTAGGACATTTATGTCATGCATTTGTCATTATATATTCCTTCTTCCTTCACTTGATATCTAGATATTTTGGGGTTGACATTGGTTCCATTCAAGAATATGCCCAGAAATATGATGATATTGAGCATATTCGTGCTCAAATCAGGTAAGAGGACAGTGGTTTCGTAGTTATATAACTAATTTTCAAGCATATGAACCACTACAGTGTTTCTCTGTTTTATGCTAATCTTCTGAGAATAAGGACTCAAATGTACCATGATACCATCTAAAAACTTGTTGGCCCACATATTACTTTTTCTAGTATATGTGGAATGTGGATTAGCATGGGATTATTACTTATGTGATTTTGCTCATTTAATCGGTCTAGTGAAGAGAGTGCAGCATTTTTGGCAGCAGAAGTCTTTTTAGAACTGCATATTCCATGATTGGCTAAGAATAAAACCTGAAATTGGCGACAAAATTAGATACTCCATCGAAATTTTTGGTGTTGCTCACTTCAGTTGCTGTTACTCTTTTTCTCCATTTGATGTTAGATGATTTTTGAATTGCAAAATGTTGATGTGCTAAAATGTCTTTATGGTGCTTGGCAGTTTCGAACTCTGTTGTCTCCTTATATACTTTAATATGTTGGTCACCTTAATACAGCACAAAACTACAATGGAGCATTGATGTCTCATCATACTTCCTCTTTTTATTTTATGTTCAGTGCTACAATTCTTTTCCTTTTTCTCTAGCATAAGCACCACCTTTCACTGAAAGGTTAGAGAGAAACATAGCAAGGAACATAAAAACGAGTTCTTATATAAATATAAAAGATAACTAACTGAAACTTATTGAAGTCAGGAGATTGTGTCTCTCTGTGTACACTAGAACAAGAATCTGCAAAACCTGGATCTTATCTGGAAGGTATTCTTTTATTGCATTTCATCGTCGAAAAGCTAGTACTTATTATGGAGTGAGTCCACTGATATATAATAACATATCAGAAGACAAGGAACAAAATTAATTTGAGTTACACAAACCCATAGGAGGCTTTATTTAGCATAAATGCCCTTGCATGCATGTGCAGGCAGTTCCGCAGATGTGAAATTTTGATCTGACTCTATAATTTGAAGAAGCTTTGGCAGATAAACTTAGTTCTCTCTAAGTCTTCATTTTTGTTCCTAATTGATACCTAATGTAGAATGCTTGTATTATATTGAATAGGTTTTAAAACAACTGGTTCATTTACATGCTCTCCTGCAAGATGTTTGCAGAGACTTTGATGGCATTGATTTGAGGATGAGGCTTCCTGCTGTTGTTAGCAAATTATACAAGGCTATAAAACAAAATGGTGGTGTGACTTACGTTCATTGCACTGCCGGGCTTGGAAGAGCCCCTGCTGTTGTGGTAGATGCAAAATGATATTCATACTTTTATCTTGTTTTAGTATCTAGTTGTTTTCACTTGTCTTTTTTCTACATGGGATTATTCAACTTATCAATTATCTAGTGTTTCAAATTGGTAGTTGGCATACATGTTTTGGATACTAGGTTACAAACTCAGTGAAGGGCAACACATACTGTTGGTAGGTGATGATACTTCTATATATTCATTCCTCTTTATACTTCATATTGTGGCCCTTCAAATGTAAGTAGAAGATGGCTCGTTAATAAAAGAGTTAACTGAAAGCATTTATCATTAATAAAAGTGCATTCTGGCAAACTACTTTATCTGAAAAATGACAACGTGTTGCAAAAAAGAAGGTAAATGTCAAAATGGAAGATAATGGAATTGTTGATCTCGCCTCTTCTATTTTTTTTTTCATCTTTCTTCTTCCCTTTGATCTTTGTTACTGTTCAATATTTTCATGGTAATTTATGCTTAGTGGATTACAAATCTTATTATATTAAAATTATTGCTGTGTGGACCGATCTTGTGGATAGTGTACGCAAGTTAGAAAAAAGTGTTATTCCTAATTCTGCAGAATTAAAAGAATTTAGGCTTCAATCTATTTCTACAATACCTATGAATAAACACTAGTTATGTAGTGATGTCTCTCTAATCTTTGTACTTGACAAGTATGCAGCTTAATTATTTTCTGATGTTGACTCTGTGTGCCTTTTTCTTAGAGCAAGAGAACATGTTTTCTTAATCTGGATGCTATAAAGTTTGCAACAACCGATATTGTAAGTTGAACCTTTTATTTATTTAGGAATCATCATTACTTTCTTCTACAGGCAAAACATCATTCTTTTCCATAAAGCAAAGTGTTAAATATGAACGAAAAACTTCTTAAAAAGGCGAAAGAAAACAAACAATCAAATGGAATTATGTAGTCTCAGCTTATTAGTTTTTATTCATGCTTTAACTTCTACAATGGGCACAATGCGTACTCACGTTTGTTAAGTTGGTATCTTCATTTCTTCTAATTATGACTACTAGTTAGCCTTGATGTATATTTTCTATAGCATAAGTTTTACGTTTATATTGATTCAAAGGTCCTGGCAAGTGGCAACTGTTCTATTGCTAAAACTATGTGAACTTTATACTAAACATATGTATGGCTTAACTTTTGGGATTGCCATCTTGCAAATCTTGAAAGGGATTTAAGCAATGTTCATTTTCTTGGAAAAGGATATGACAATTTCACATATTTATCAGTGTTTTTGCACAGCTAAATATATCATTGTCTTTGTTGAATTATATTCTCCATGTATAGCTAACTGGAACATCAAAGATCCCTGTCAAGCTAATGTGGGAAGGTGATGAATCCTCCTCTGTTGAAGTCTCAGGTCTCGATATTGGATGGGGGCAGGTAAAATTTCTTTCTGATACTCGATTACTTTTCTGCGAATATGTCTGCAAATCATTCAAATTAGTTGTTTAATAAAATTATTAATCATTGCTAAAAGTATAGAATACTAAAACATGATGCATAGAGTAGCATACCGAAAGGAAAAGAATTTACATATCAAGTCACAACATGGCATATTATTCAGTTCTAGAGCATGACAGTTGTCACGATTATCCAATTTCTGATTGATTACTAGTGTCATCTGTTATCAAAGGTTTCAAGTATGACTAAATCTGCAAATCTTTCCAACTTTAATCATTTAATAAACATATTAATCATGGCTCGAAGTACAAGTTACTAGATAGGGTGACTATAGATTGACATAGCAAAAGGAAGAGAATTTTAAAGTCCATTTACATAATAAAAATGGTTATTCAATTCTATAGCATGATAAGATTACCCAATATGTAACATGTAACTAGTGATCCCTGCAATGAAAGGTGTAACGAAATGAATGGTGAGTTAATTCAGTGAAATCTCCTCCCTCTCAGCTATTTTTTTTAATTGTTAGGATGCTCCTAAATTAGCATCAAACGTTTAATTGACTTGCCTAAAAGGTGTGAAAAATCTATTTCATGTTCCTTAATGTAATTCTCAAGGTCTTCTTGCTTTCCATAGCAATGAATCTCGCATGAGGAGATAACTTAATGGTAGATTCTAAAGTTTATTATTATCTACTTTAGCACAGATATCTCTTAGTTTATCAACAATATATAGACTAATAACTCTTATTTCTAGTGCTCATTATATTAGATTGATGACTCTTCCTCTAATGAATATGTAGATTGATATCAATTTGATGATGTGAAATTCATGTTGTACATTTCAATTTTATGGGTTGACATGTCGTAAAAGTGATACTTCAGTTTACTTTGTTCTTCAGTATGAGTCATGGATTCATGTTAGTTTGTCATGACTATTTGTGCCACATCTAAAAAGGGGTAAAAAATGATTTTCTTTGGCAATAACTTGTGTGTACTTTAACTTATACATTCTGAGCTACTTTGACTTTCTTATTATGAAAGGTGCACTTAATTTTGCAGAGAATTCCTTTGAAGTTTGATAAGAAGCAAGGTGTATGGATACTTGAGAGGGAATTGCCAGTAAGTATACTGCATAACATGAGCGATGATTCCTAAGCTTCTGTTAAAGGCATATCAGTCTAGTGTAGATTTTGGTGCATTTGTTCGTAATATTTGAATTTTTGTTGATTATTAATGATTTTAATAATGAAAGATAGCTAGTTGAAATAATAATTACTTTTTCAGTCACCATTTTTATGCAGAGGAACATATGTTAATTTCCTAGGCGATAAACTTGTGATCAAAGATTAAAATAACTGGTGTACTATGAAATATCCGTTTGTTGAACCCAGTGGCATGTTAATTCAACAGGCTGATATTAGCAGAGGCATCCACACTGTCATGATGTTCCTAAACTATTAAACAATTACCATAAGCTTGTGATCAAATATCAAAATAACTGGTTTAAAGTTTATTTTTGAACCCCCATTTATATATTAAGAGAGAGCACTTAAAATTCAATGGATAATATTAGCAGAGGCATTTGTATTGTTCCTTTGATCTATGATTCATAACCATGAGCTTTTCCATGAAGATGGTGAAGTACCTCTCCTTCATACTAATATTCATGAAATTCTTTCTCGTATATAAAACATAACATTTCTCTTGAACTGTAACTTGTGATCTTTCTATGTGATCCTTAAGGAAGGAGTGTATGAATATAAATACATAATTGATGGTGAATGGACCTGCAATGCAAATGAGTTGGTAACAAGCCCAAACAGTGACGGCTACATAAACAACTATGTCCAGGTAACGTATTTCATCCTGATGTTTCTTTTTGTTCCAATCTCTTTAAACAATCATGTGATTTATGTTTCTTTTATCGTCAGGCATTTGGTAAAGATACAACAGTCGAGTGTACGGAGTTGTGGAAGCGTTTCACTAGCGGAGATGTTGATCTTACAAAGGAGGAAAGAGCAGTGATCAGGGAATTCCTAGGATCCTATAGGGATTGATGAGGCGGGTTAGCAGTGTTAAAAGTTATCAATATTACTATCTTTGCCAAATCATGTTTCAGGCTTCAGGCTCCATAACACCTTGCTTTCAACTGGCAATGATGCAGCTTATCAAATAGATGATAGTCACCATCTCTTGAGATAACCACAGGTAAAATTTACACTTCTGATGTTCATGGTTACCATTAGTTCTTCAAGTTAATTCTTTACTAACATACATAAATGGTTCTTTAATTCTTTTTCCTTATTACAGAGGAGATGCTTGTTTTGCTGCAGCAAAACTTAGAGAAACCCTATGTTGATCAACAGCACCATCCATACTGTTTTTTTTTCTGATCTTTTTTAACTTGCCTCTGAGATGCATGTACATGCTCGCATATATCCGTTTGTGCAATGGGTTCATTTGAACCATGCCACTTGTGAAAAAAAAGATGTATTACTTCAGGTACGTACATTCTAAACACATCTTTGTGTCACATTTTAATTCCTGACGCTGATGTAAACATTAATTTTGATATCCGGCTATCAAATTTGCCTTGCTCTTTGAATGAGTTCCAAGTCTATGAAATTATTTGGTCCTTGGGCTTTATTTAATCTAATTATATCAATCCCACTTATTATTTTGGCCAAACAAATATTAAGACAGTCGGCCAAAGAGTCTAACTATGATATACTCCAAATATTGTTACATATTTTTTTTGTAAAAGGATGCCTTTAGTGGCACTCCCGAGATCATAATGCCACTCCTCTTTACCAATTCTACCCCTATTTATTCTGTACTATTAAACAAATTAATTAACTTTTTTCTCAAAAAGTTGACACATTCTCAAGAAAGTTAATAATATTATATGTTCACTAATACTAACCAATTTTTTATTACTATCTATTTGCTTAATTATAATTAATTATTATGATTATATATATTATTTATATAATTTCTTAGCCGTATATTATAATATCTTTTCTATTAATACCACACATTTTTTTGAAAAAAACATAACATTTTTTTCTGTTTATTTACTTTATTACACCTAATTACCTATCATTATGTTATACTGTTTAAATGATTTTTAATGCGATTTAGATTAATTATTATAAAAAAAATAATTGTTTAATGCTTACCTCTAAACATAATCTAGATATCCTAAAAAGTAACGTGAATATATTTTGATTAGTATATATCTTAATGATTAGGGAGTGCATAATATTTTTTGATAAAATAAAGTATAAGATGTAAACAATATTATTGAGAAGATGTAATGCATGAATAATAAATATTTATACTTATTTTGATAAAAAAAGGTTATGCAGTTCTAATAAAAAAATTATATTACACAGTCATAAAAAATATATGATATTAAAAAAAAGAGTATTATAATGAATTGCTAAAAACTATAAATAATACGATATTATACTAAATAATTAGCTGTAATGAAGAAAATAAATGATAATAAAAATATTTTTTTGATAAAAATATTTGGTTATATATATGATTGACTTTATTAAGAATTGATAATTTTTTAGAGTAATAAACTAATTTATTTACTGGTATAAAATAAAGAAGGATAAAATGAATAAAAAATGATATTAAGATTTTAGGAGCGACATTAAAGCACCCTATATAAAATTCAGGATCTTTCATTTCAACTGGATCCACGGTTGAATTCAAGCCTAGATCCATTATGTCTATAGTTAAACATTTGGCAACTATGGCCTGCAAACTGGATGGCATGCACGTTAATTAATAAATAACAAGCACCAGAGTTACTAACATGTCTTCACGTTGTCCTTCCTCCTCCTAAATCTATCTCTTTATAAGAAGAGAACACATGCACCACCTCGTCCACAAGCTTGGAGGCAACCTGATCACCTCCCACAGAAACTAAGAAGAAGACCACACGAAAAAGATGGAGAGGGGTTGGCTCTTGATCTTGGTGGCCGCCGCAGCCCTCTTGGAGAGGCTACACGGCGCCGAAGCGACGTGGGGCGGCGGCGGCGGCGACGATTGGAAGTGGAAGTCGCCCAACCACGTCGCCGGAAAGGTCATCTGCCAGGACTGCACCAAGGGCTGGAGGCGATGGTCTTACGGCAGACCCATCAGAGGTAAAGGTTTAATTTAATGCTTCAATGTAATGATATGTAAAACTTGCATGGCTCAGATCTGTAACAAAGTATACAAACTGTTCGCTATGTTCTTTACGTGGTCAAATTGTTGGTGCATGGCATGCCATGCAGGTGCAAAGGTTGCTGTGACGTGCACGGACTGGAGGTGGAAGGTGACGTACAGCGGCAGCACCTTCACGGACTGGAACGGGTGGTTCGACCTGCAGGTAAACAGGTACGGCAGCGACGGCAGGGAGATCCATCCGGAGGAGTACTGCTTCGTGCGCCTCGTCTGGTCGCCGGACCGCGACTGCAACATCGCCACGGACTATGGCGGCGGCAAGAACGGCGCTCGGCCGTACCGCTCCGGCGGCGGCGGGTGGTACGGCGTCGGCCCGTTCTACTACACCTCCCGCATGTGCCAGAGCCCCGACCCATGGATTCCTTGAACAGCCAGCTCTGAGAATAAATCTATCTATATATAATATTACATACACTTATCTGTTTCTCTTTTCATATTATTTTTGCGGTGGAATTGGAGGAGAAGTGGCTCTTCCACACTGGCCCGGTCATGTGGAACTATCTATCTATATGCACATCTCATTTGCAATTGGAGTTCATGATGTCATGTTAATGAGAACGAGAGTTTTTTCTTGTTCATGTTTTTCCAGTGTATCATTTGTAATTTTTGGTGAGAGAGGTGTACTGCGCTCTCTGATGAATAATATATGTCACATAAATATCATATACTACATTCAAGATATCATTGTAAAGAGATTAGTTTTTATGGTTTTACATTCTTAATCAGATTAATCAAATATTAATAATTTTGGATATTGATCAAGGTACGATAATTCAAGTATTAGCTGCTCGGCGTTCTTAAAACCAAATTTATGTGCAATTTTGTTTCAAAATGATGATCGCACTGGCATTGGTAAATATGAATACTTTTATTGCCAAAATTATAAATAGTTGTTGATGCAAGAGGTCAATCTCTTCTCGAGAAGATAAATTTGTGGGACCTTGTGATAGCATATTCTTCAAGTTGATTTATTTGCTTTAAGTATTAGGAGATAAAATTGTTACTTGTTAGTTAGCTTGATCGAGTTAGCATTCATTTTCTTACCCAATTTATTACTTGTGTTGGCCTTTTAAATAATTTTGTTTATTAAAGATAATATTTTACTTTGGTTAGCCGGGCTGAGGAGTAGGGTCTTCACGAGCTTTCTCTGTAGGCATTATGTCAGAGGATCGAATCGATCGATTCGACTAATTCAATTATCAATCAGGCTAAAAGTGGTCCTAGTTCAATACTAAAATTGGACAAGGAGTTGGATCAGATAGAACTGATCAAATTGTTCAAAAGCAAAAGAAAAAAAAAGGATTGAAACTCATGGACCAATCAATTTAAGTGAATCAACTGATTAATTGAAAAATAAAAAAATTGGGCTTTAGAAGTAATTGGGCCATGTAAAAATTTTGTGATTCAAGTCCTTCAATAGTAGTTTCTTTTCTTTTTTCTTTTTAGTTATAAGTTACATTATTCAATTAATATTTACGTTTGAATAAATAATTATTTAAGATATATTTTTATTAACAGTGTTCATATCAAATAAAAATGTAGTTAATCATAGCTAATATAACATGAAAATAAATTTAAATTTATTTTTGTATTTACTCATATTATTTGTGATTCTTCATAATAAATTATAACATATTTTAATTTATTTTTCTAATAGTATGTGGTTGGATCATTTGGCTTAATCGGTTTAATCGGGACGATCCGACCTAGAGGCTCCTCCAAGTCATTATCTGATTCGGCTCTAATAATCTTGTTTGCATGCTATGGATTGGAGAGGCTCATGATGGTGTTGTTGAATTTAGGATCCCAAGAATTATTTTGAATGATCACAAATTTGTAAGTGAACTCAGTCTGTACTAATGAACTTGTTTGAGCTGATTTCTGTAACATGACATAGACAAGTTCAGTACAACGGTCGACCTGAGCTAAAGGAATGGACGACCACTGCACACGTAATACATACCATGAAGAATCATGTGTGCAGCGAGCGTCCTAAGGATATAAACGGTCGACCAGTGGAAGGAGGATGGAGGTCATATAAAACGCAATGCATATGGAGGAGGAGGCATATACGGTCGACCCAAAACATAAAGAGGG
>LTAE01014512.1:0-11351 GCA_001647135.1 Pontederia paniculata | reverse complement strand
ACATGTAAGAGGGTGGTAGGAGAAAAGTATTGGTCTACAAGATGTTGATTATGATGGAGTTTTCTTGAGTCTTCCTTTGTGCTTTCTTGAGGACAAGCAAGATCTTAAGCTTGGGGGTATTTGATACATGCATTTTATAACATATTTTAGGACCTGCATTAGGCATAATTTTGAGTCATTTTGGCATAGCATGCATCTATTTTATTCTTTATTTGTTCATATTATTTTGACTCATGATTCTACTCTTGTTGGTGACTATTTTGCAGGAAATCAACTGAAGAGGCTAAGGGCTGGAATCAACTCACAAAAGTGCGGATTCAGAATGAGAAAATCAATTTCCAGTGCTCATCAAGGGTCGTGATGAACGTATAAAAGCAGTAGTTTCAGCTATCATGAAGTGTTATGCAGCATCACGACCTATCCAAAGGCCAATGCAATTTCAACCCAGGCATAACAGGCCATTATGGAATATTACGAGTCGTTACCAAGTAAATCACGAGGCGTAAGAGCGCATCAGGACGTATGCCGAAGCGATGCTGAGCTACAACGAAAGTGTTATGGGCCGTGATCATCCATCACGGGTCGTAAGTATGAGAAATCACCTTGGGATATCGGACTTGCACATGAGTTACGGGCCGCGATGATCCATCATGGGTCGTAAGTTGATGAAGCCGCCTCGAAAGATCCAATCTGTGCATAATTTACGGGTCGTTATGTTCCATTACGGGCCGTGAAGATGAAGACCGGCAGAAGAATCGATCATTTACGAGCCGTTACATTTTGTAACGGGCCGTGAGGAAATGTCGTAAGTTGATATAATCGTGGATTTGATAAGATTTGACGGACGGGAAGACTTCTATTCGATTTAGGACTCTAGAAATTTCATTGGGAGATGTTTCTGAATATTTAGAAGAGATTTTTAAGGGATTTAATCACCACCATTGATCGAGATTAGAAGATTCCTATGAAACCCTGATCTAGAGGGGTTTAAAAAGAGGATATTATAGAAAGAGATATATAGAAGATAAGATACAAAAGAATATATAGACGAATTGAAAAGGAAGCCAGAGAGATCTATCGAAGCCTTGAGCAGAATTCAGATCTTTTGGAGGCGAAGAAGAGAAAAACGTTGAAGATCTTCTGCAAATATCTAGAGTTTGATTTATTTTCTTTTGGAAGAACATTATCTTGTTTAGTTATCTTTGTTAGGGAGTTTCTGAACCCTATTTGAGATTGAATCTTAGTGGATTTGTTTCTTTTGAATATGCATGTTGTTTTTAATGTTGTTCTTTCTCTGCGATGATCATGGATTTCTCTTATCGATTGTTTAGTGTAATAGAATTCATGGTTTGATCTTTAAAGAGGATTGATCTTTGAATTTAAAGTCCTAACATTGTATATCTCAAACTGATTACTCGCGGGAGATTCAGATTGTGTGGCCTGTTGATGGGACTTGCTTAAGCGGTCAATAGTATAAGAACTGCAACATTAAAGCATCTTAGGTTTAGATTGATTTAGAGTGCATTCGTTTGAACATCCCGGTTAATCTGAATTTGAGATAGTTGATTGCACCTGTTTAGGGGATCATACCTTAGGCAATTCTTAGTCCATCATTAGAGAAAATTTGTTCAATCTAATTTAGTGGTGAGAGACCTAAATCTTCCAATTTTATTCGATCTGATCTCATCTAACCTCATCTCTGAGATTTTATCTTTTATCTTCTGAATTGAAACTGAATTTTATCTTTTGTCAATCACTTTTGGAATTAGATAAGGCTAGGTTACATTAGTCCTCGTGGGTTTGACATCATTACTCTCTTCACTTTATTACTTGAACGATTAGTGCGCTTGCTAGTGTATTTACAACACATCACGCACCCTTTATACCCGTATCGTGGGTAGAGCAAGAAGATACATATAGATAAACAGGTGTTGTTCGACCAATAGAGTTAGTTGAATGCTCGACCGATCTGTCTTCTTTCACTCCTCTTCTCTCTTTTTCTTCTTTCTACAGGTGACAAGCAATCAACTTGAAGTCAACAACTAAACATATCAAAACTCTTGTTTGTACACTTCTTGAAGCCATTCTTTACCATTTGTATAAGAGGGATGCCACACATACAAGGGAGATTCTAAAGAGGGTAAGAAGAGAAGGTGCACACCAAGTGTTCGACAAATTGCACAATTGAAGATTCAAGTAAAGTTGACACCAAATGCCGCCCAAAAGAAATGCTTCCATAGGCCCGAGGACTAGAGGAGGCCACACGCGCACTAGTGACCAAGAAGAGCATGGTGTTATCTTCCGATATGCGGAGCAAAGACACCAGTATAGAATGCTTGAGAGGAGGGTCATTGCCAACACTCGGTACATGGACACTCATAACATGCACGAGTTAGGCATTGACACGGATGTAAACTACTTATGCGACAAGTTGGGATGGAACTACCTCATTAAGACAAAGTGGAAGACATATAAAAAGCCCACCTTGGAATTCTTAAGTTCAGTCCATGCCAAGTTCCTCCATAGAGATTATGATCCGAGTGAGGTTACATTCCGACTCTTCAACCAAGTGTACAAGCTCACATTGGCACAATTCAATTCTATTTACCAACTACCAATAAGGGGCTAGAGAACAGCTACTCATTCATTTTTGGAGTTCGATAGAGGAGAGGTATGGAGGAAATTGACACACCATCAATACATCTAATGTCGCTCACAACAAAGCCTCATATCTCAAAAATCCGGCTATAAGATCTATGCATCGGATCATTGCTAGCACTCTATATGGCCGAGGAGATAGTAATGGTGTGGTTAGAGACAGTGAGTTGTTTATATTCTGGGTAATGAGCCATGAGCAATTTGTACTTAACACAGGAGCTTTCATGGTTAAACACATGGTCAAGCAACGTGGCCAAGATAAAGGGAAAATTGTCATTGGTGGACTCATTACCCCTATTGCACTGAGTTTGGGAAATAGCCTTGATGGTCTCAAGGAGGGATCGGGAGGATATGACATTGATATTGATAGTTGTGTGAACATGAGGATGATCAAGAAAGTTGGAGAACTCTACCACCTCCTGTTTCGCGACGAGGCATACACACATCCTCTATCCGACCGTCGAAGAATAAATTTGAAGATTGAAGCCAATTGGAACTTCAACACAAATGGCCTTGAGCAGAGGCGCCCCACCTTAGCCGAATGGCAAGAGGAGCAGGGTGTGAATGAACCTTTAGGTGGAGAGGAGATGGAGATAGATTCTTACATTCCACCCGCCATGATGCACGGCGCCCACATCCCGCACATTCCTAAATTTGAGGCAGGTCAATGTTCTAGTACAGTACATGGTGACTGGACATAATGCTATGTGGGTATCCAGGAGCTCCTTCAAGGTCAAAGAGACATTCAAGGGCGGTTGACAAGAATTGAGGAGCACCAAGAAGACATGTGGATTAGACAAAATCGCATATCCGAACAACAAGCATCCATGAATGCAGTGATCGAGAGGCTCAATGATTGGCATATTGAGCATGAAGATTGGTCCTCGTTTCAACCTCCTACACATTGAGCATGTGAGCTTTCCCCGCCCATACCTAGTATATTTTCTTTCTTTTGGAATCATTGAGGGCAGCGTTCATGCTAAGTTTGGGGGAGTTTGGGGGAGTAGGGTCACATTTTGAGCATTTATTTTCTTTCTAGCTAGTTCACATGCATCTTTTGACCTCTTACTCATGTGATAATTTATATTTTTGCCTCATTATGTCATGAACCCTCACATATTATGGACCCCTAATGTAGAAATGCATAATTTTTTTATCATGCACATCACATGTTGCTAGGAATGGCATTGCAAGTATTTTGAGAATGAACTTTTTTATTTGTTAAAGTGTTATGGATTGCCTTACTCCACGCATGTCTAAAGATCTCATATACTAGAAGCAAGAAGAGAGGTGAAAACTAACATCATAATCTGTATTTTGAGTCAAAAATTAAGTAGAAGTAGCCAAGGGAATTTTCAACTAAGCATGGATGACATTGCACAATTTCTTAGTTTAAGTTCACAAGAAATGAGAAATGAGAAGATCCATAGTGTAAAGACTCATGGCAGGGACCCGTGCCCTCAGTTGCGGGAACACACTAAATCATTTATGCATTATCATTTTTTGTGTTATATGCATTGCGCATACATACGCATGCTTTCACAAGGAGGAAAAATGAGAAGAAGGGCAAAAAGCAAAAGTGCAAAAAATTCTGAAATGAAAAACACTCAAAAGAAAAGGAAAATAGAAAAAAAAAAAGAGCAAAGCAAAAGAAAATGATAAACTCCTCCTTGTGCGAAGAAAAAGTTCAAGAACTCACATGCATTGCACTTTTATTTTTTGTGTGACATAGCATGAATGATAAGAGTACCTTTCTTGTGCATTTGAACTTTGGAGCACTTATAATCTCATTGATCATCATACTTAGTTGTTACTCCCAAAAGCTTATGAAAACTTGACCTACACTCATAGTTAGATTTGTGATGTGAACTAGAACCTCTTGTTTTGACAAAGGTATGTGTAGGGAATTTGCGGCATGGAGTGACTCAACCCTACGTTGATGACTTAAATGTTATATTTTCTCAAAAGCTTGCAATTGTACTTTCTTACTTGATGATGATATTTGGTGCATGATATGAATTCTTCAAAACCTAACACTTATAACATTTGCTTGAGGACAAGCAAAGATTTAGTTTGGGGGAGTTGATAAGTGCATGAAGTTCATATATTTAACTATCACATCATCCCTATTTTATGACATTGTGTGTATCTAAACTCCATTTTCTATGAAATTCTTAAAGAAGCTATGATCTACACAAGTGTTAATTGAATTGAAGGAATTGGAGAAGAGAAGAGAAAGGAAGAAATTGACTAGACCGTAGTCAGGCTCTGTTTACAAAGCAAAATGCAGAAATAGGAAAAATGTGCTACGATCAGACCGTAGCGAAGGCAACATACCGTAGCGCATATCTCCAGGCCATAACGTGACATACTCCAGGCTATAGCACACCACATTAAACCATAACCAAGCCATTACACCCGTAGCGCATCTCCTTGAGGTCATAGCAGCTGTGATGGGTCGTTAGTGGTTGGTGGCCTTGGTAATGTGCTATATAAGGGATAATTACGGGTTTTAGACTCTCTCTCTCTCCTCTCTTTTGGATGGGAGCTAAAAATTGGAGGCTTGTAATCACTCTTAGGGATTCTCAAACTAGTCAGAGGTACAATTAATATTGTATGTTTGAGACTTTGATTTAGGTTGAATGTTAGTGTTTGAACTTGTGATTTCGAGTGTTATGATGAATTCTTCCCTCTTTTACTTCCCCCTTTCTCCTCTCATTGTGGATAACTAATCTCTCCTTTTTTAGGGTTAGATGAAATTTAGGGTTTAATTACTTTCGAATCGTGATTACGCATGTATGTACTCTTTTACTTAGTGAATATCTTGTTAAATTCTTATGAGATTAGCTACCTCATTTGGATTACCTAGGTTGTTAAGTGATGAAAGTCATCTTAATCAACTAGTAGATTTGCTAAGTATGATATACGAGTGCTATCTAGAAATAGAAGTGCCTTGTATTGCTCAACTATCATTAGAGTGAATGCATGAAAGTGTTATTCCATAACTCTATTTAGAATTGTGTTGCCTTGAAAGAGGAATGCATGATTAGTGGAGTGAAGCAAGATTTTATCACAACTACCTCCTTTGCATGATCACCCTAGATGGATTCGAAACCCTAGAACACGTCTCTCCTATATCTACTCTCATTCTAGTGCTTAGTTTATTTACTTCTTCGATATTCATCTTCTTTAATTGTAATTGATAGCCTAGCATTTTCTCCTCTAACCTGATCGTCTAGATAACTATTTGAGAACTATAATTCTAGTACTAGGCCGCTTCCCTGTGGGATCGATATTTTATTACTACAACAAGGTCCTCTTGTCAGCTTGCATCACAATCTGAACCACCTTGTATCACAACCCTGCTCACAAATGAATTTTGTTTTGACATATCATGCTATGCACTTGTATAAACATTTTGGCTTACCTTGTTCTATTCTCGACTTGTGAATTAAGGCAGCAGAAGGTTCACGCCATGTGTTAGTTATAGGTTTTGATTTTAACACTACGACATGATGTATGGTTGACTTGATTGATCATCTTTAGGAATCAAAGTTCTTTGCGCAAAACTGTCTGTTTATCACAACACTGCTTTCTAGACTTGAGAAGTCCATATTCTTACCAGTAACCGACCCTATGAAAGAGCATGAAAAATTTGAATCTCCTTCTCCACCATCCATGTTTGTAGGGATGTTTTTATCTTTTTTGAATAACTACTCCTCTGATCTTCCACTTGGAAGAGTCAAGAGCATGTTTTTAAAGCACTCAAGGTATCTACCTGAGTATTCTTGTAAGAAAGATGGACAATACCACTGAGAAGAATTCCTTTCACCCCCAATAACTACCCCTTTGACCATCCACTTGGAAGAGTCAAGAGTATGTTGTTTCACAGCACTCTTAGCATCCTCATCGAGTATTCTCGGAAGAAAACGTGAGGATATGCTAAGGGAAGATCTTCTTTTTGTTTTCACATCCCTACATTTTGCAAAAAAAAACAGCGGGAACAAGGAAGAAGAAGACAAAATATTTGGAAAATGTATATGCTCTGAAACAAAATGAAAAGGGGAAGGTTGCGTTGGTTTTGTGAAAAAGGGGATTCTCTTGCCTAACGAGTGGTTGTAACATGCAGACTACGTGGTTGTGACGCTGAGTTGCAATTAGCTAGAGCTTCAGTGGTTCTTGAGTCTATTATTGTCAAGTCAAGTCTAAGTCAGTTGCAATGTACTTTTGAAGAAAAATGTTTTTGATAAATATGACTTGTTCCTTATGTTGTGATCTTCGCATTTCAAAAACGATTACCTTAATCTTAATTTATTTTCTTGAGGGCAAGCGAAGGTTCAAGTCCAGAGATTATTGTTGTGATGCATCAAGTGCATGATATTAGACCTTCTCGAGTCATATTTGATACTATTTTCATGCTTACTTTGAGCTTAAGCTTCCATTTTATCCCAAGTTCCCAATTTATAACAAGCATATCCTATCATGTTTCAATTTTTTTTCATTCCATACATTTAGAACCAAATGATAATGCTTTATGCCTTATTTGACAAACTTCGAAGAAGTGAATTTTCACATCTTCGCTCGACTATGCATCCCGACCTTGCATGAAAAATTTCCTGACGACTAAATGCCAAAAAAGAAAAAGGAATATGCAAAGCTCATTATTGACAAGGATGAAACAGAAGAATAAGAGGAATCATTTTAGGCTGGATAGAGGTGACACATGTCAAATGAAGGCCAAGGAGATAAATAGGGCCAAAGAAGGCAAGACAAAACATCTCGGAATTGATGCGAAAAATGCGAACACAAGCAAATCAATGCTAGCAAGTGCACTAGTCATTCAAGTAATGAAGTGTGGAGTAGAGTGTCGAACCCACGAGGAACTATGTAATTATCTAATCCGAGAGGTTTATAGGAGACAACATTGATTTAAGGTTGGTTCAGGTTCAGAAATAGAAAAGTAAAATGAAGATGAAACGAATATCCACAATGATAATGGGTGATGACTAGGGCCTAGATGATAGTATGGGAAACATAGGTTTTGAGAATTCTCACGGAAATGATTAACACACGAATTCTCTCAACAATTACTTTCAGGTAGATTAGGAACTCATCTAGGTATGATCTTCCTTAACGGATAAATCAACTATTCTAACGATGTTAACATAACAAGCACTCCTCAACAGTTTTACTTTTCAGATTAATATCACAGAACGAGATCAATATTATACCTAGACTATTAAACTACCCTTAACGGGTTAACCTAATAGACCACACCCTACTCTATCCTTAACGGATCAAAACAACATGTCATAAATTGCAAAGATGTCAATCACGCTGCACAGTTAATGATCATCACAGAATCATAACTCACGCAAACATGATCTGTAAAATGAATGACTAATATCAATAACAAAAAGTCTAAAAAATATAGAATCATTAAAAACCTAACAACAAATTTCCACAAATTAAATTCGTCCTAAAAGAATTACAGAGACTAAGATAGAGAAATTGTTCATCCCAACAATATGTGGAACAGGGCATACTCTTTCGGGTAGACAACTCAGAAACGCCTCCTTAGCGGATGATCGAACTCTTCCTTGTCCAGCAGCCCTTCGGGAGTAACCTTCCTTCTCTGGCTTCAAGGGACAGGTTAACGACTCCTAGCATCCCTTCTCTAGTTGCAGACGAAGTTTACTTATACCCTAGGGTTTCTAGGGCTGAAGATAGAGTCTTTGTGTAAGCCTTCTGATCAAACCCCCCTTTTGATCAAGGGGGTGATTGATACCTCATCAAAATAGCCTTCATATCCCACAAAACAACTCTCAAATCGGATCTCCATTGTCTTATATCAAAGCAGAATCTTCTTGGTCGTCAAACCGCTTCGAAATCACAAGTATATCATCGTTCGTATCTTCCTCAAGGCCTATGATAGAATATCATAGCCCGTAAGTCCATCTGGTATTTCTCTGCTCAACATGTCATGACCCATGATGATTTCTTATGGCCCGTAACTCGGGACCTGATCTAATGTCTTCAAACCTTCTTCTCAGATTATGGCTCGTGACTCTTTTCACAACCCATAATAAAATGTTCTGCAGTTGATGGCGCTTTTGCAGATGTCGTAACTTTTGATAACATCACGTAAGTAGTGGCATAACGACCTGTTACATGGTGTTATGACCCGTGAAGTTCTGCATGTGTGATTTGACGCTCTTTGAATTAGTCGTAACACTCCATGACGGCTCATTATGTGTTGAACGTCTGTAGCAGTTGATCTCCTTACGGCTTATGATAATGCATCACGGCCCGTAACTAAACTGATGGCCTTTGTTAAACCCTGGAGTGGTCGTAATCATTCATAACGACTCGTGATGGACTTTTCTTCTGCTGATTTTAACTTCATCACGGCCCGTGATGAACCCTGGAGTTGTAATTTCTCTCGGGAATTCAATCCTTTCTTCAAATTCAGTCCATCAGAGCTCTTCTTAAGCCTTTCCTGATTATTTCCTGCAAAATAACACCAAAAAAGAGTATATTTCAGACTTGAAAGAATATAATCAAATAAAGCATAAAATAGATGCATGCAGTGACAGAACAATCCAAAAACGTGCCTAATGCAAGCCCTAAAGCATGTTAGAAAATGCATGCATCAACTCGCCCAAGCTTGGATATTTGCTTGTCCTCAAGCAACATTCAAAGCAAAACTCATAATATGGGAATTCAAATCATCGCTTCCATCCTACAAACAACTACCTTCCCCTACCTTACTGTTTACACACTCATTGCCAAAGTTCACATTCCACTTTCCAATTATCCCAGCCGCATAGAATCCCAGTACTCAAGCAAATTTAAACTCCTTCAAATTTAGCTTTAACATGTAACAATGTGTAATATATAAAATAAGAACATCACTACTGAAAATACAAGTGTATACCAAGCTTATTGCATAATCTCCTTTTTCTCATACTTCTTTTTCAGATTCTTGCCTTCACATAGATTTGCACAAGGAGGTCCGTGTAGTGGGCTTTGGACTGAAGACTCCTAGACCAAATGGCCTTAGGGCAATAGGTGTTGAAGCACCCCTCGAGCTTACTTGCCCAAACACTTCTAGGTTTTGAGAAAAAGTTTGAATCAAGCAGTGAACAGGTTATTAGTGCGCTTCTCCACATTGCACAAGGGGGCCCACGTAGCAGGCTTTCGATCGGTGGATTCCAGACCAAATGACCTTAGGTCAACAGGTATGAGCGCCTACGGATCTAATTGCCTGAACCCTCCAAGGTTCCGGATAACACATGTCACAACCTCCTCAACTACTCAAGCACATATTTTTTTTCAAAATTTTCCAGAATTTTTTAGATACACATGTGTATAAGCTCAAGACGCACTTGTATGTTCAATAGAAAAGTAATTATTATCCATACTAAACAAAGTACATGAGAGATCTAAACAAGAAATCGTAGTCTAAGTGTCATAATCTACTTGGCAACCAACTTCGGTCCAAACTTTCTCAACTAAAGTGATAAGTGATAAACTCAAGGCAAAAGAATTTCGATATCCAACAAAGATGTCTTTGAACAATACTTTCAGACAAAGAAACATACCCAATACATGACAACAAGAATGATATTTTTGGGTTTTGATTTTTCTCATTTTTTTTGGAATTTTCAATAATGATGCAATACAAACAAAGATGCATATGCAATGCATAAAGAAAACATGAAATACAACAAAGAAAAGCAAACATGATGCATGTAATGCACTACACCCCCAAGTTTAAACCGAACAGTGCCATCAGTGTTTTTGTTCAGCCGAAGGAAGGATACAACTATCCATGATAACAAAATGAAACGAAACAGAAGAGAATACAAAGAGATACGACCTAGTCTACTCCTGTGGTGAAAGTGGAAATGGCGGTGGGTCATGGTGGCTGGGGAAAAGAAGTGCGCCATAGTAGCCTTGATCCACATGGTAGTCGTGCATATTTTGGACCAAGGCCTCCATCTTTCCTGGAGGGTGCGGATGTCACGACCCCGGTTCAAACCTTAGTTTGATCCGTAAGCCACAACATATTACGGTCGATTAAAATTAATATGTCGGAAGCGTGTCAAAATTCATTTGATATATGACATGGATATTATCAAAATGTAAACATGACATAGGCACTATATATATTGATCTCAAAGCAAATCCACACTAGTTCACACTTCTACATTATACAACACTTTCTTTTTACATATAACATCCTTATACAAAAACAATACATCATGAGGAGACATACATCCTCACAAAATGGCCAAAGGAAGAGACCTAAGTCTCATTTGTACCTTGTGCAAAAATGTTTCTATCCTTACAGAGGATCACCAAGCACAGCTACGACACTGGTCTACTGGTCTGAAAAATGTTGAAAACCATATTATGAGCAAACCACAACTCAGTAAGTAGAAAACTCATAGTCTATGTATTACCATCTACTCATTTTGAACAACCCATATAAACATATATCATATCAAATATCATATGTATAATTTCATAAGATAAATTGAAACATGTATCAACACCAACGTCACATCTCCGTAGCATATCATATAACATGTAAAGAACTTGTGCAATCATGTATGCAACATGTCATATCACAATCATATCATATATTCATATCGTATCAAGTAGCATGCTATGCACTTGTGCAATCA
>LTAE01014511.1:0-11352 GCA_001647135.1 Pontederia paniculata | reverse complement strand
TTTGGTCGACCGGTCATCCTTTTGCTCCTCTCCATATGTATTTCTCCTTTAATGTTGGTCGACCGCTTCATATGCTTAGGACTACCACCGCACACATGTAGTTCTTCTGATATATTTTTCGTGTGCACAGGTCGTCCATTCCTTCAGCTTTGGTCGACCTATCAACTCTGAACTTGAACACATCCTGTTATAGAAATCAGCTCAACAAGTTCATCAGTACAGACTAAGTTCCCTTACAAATTTGTGATCATCAAAACACTCTTGAGATCCTAGATTCAACAGACTCATCAGTAAATCTCCATAAATAGTAGTCCCAAGGAACTCAGTAATTCCCGAAGGAACTCAGTAGTAGTAATAGTAACAGTTGAAGCATAAGAAGTCAACAATACTTCACGAAGAATTGATTGTTGTTTCTTAAGGAATCATTTAACAATAGGGATAAATCGCTCACTCCACCGGGGCCTTCCTCTTCATGTTACAAACTCAAACACAATCATTAACATCTTTTATTCTTCATACCTATTATGCTAAGTTCACGTGAGAGTATAGTAACCCTACCATAATCAAGTTCATCAATCAATCAATCGAACATTACATCAATCATCCTAGAAGATGGCCCACGTCAGGTTTGACACGGCCCGTGTTGTGTACCGGGTTAAGCGTGGTCAGAACACACATTTCACCTGCGTCTACATAATCATGCAACACAGATCGTGTTGGGATAACATGGACTGTGTTGGGATAACACGAACTGTTTTGTTTTGTTTTCTTCATAATCAATATTTTATTTGGGAAGGGACGTGGCCGTTTCGAGGCTCTGTTAGGGATCCGAGAACGTGGTTCAAGGACCGCGGTTGTGGTCGGTATGATGCGTGTCGGAGACGACACAGCCATCCTCTAGGACACGGACCGTGTTCATACAAATGTGGTCCGTTTCTGACTTTTATACATTATAATCACCGATGCGGCACATCTCTATCGTGTCTCACATCGGCACAGGTAACGCGGACCGTGTCATGGGGGAACATGACCGATGTTCGGGTTCGGATTATTATTTAATCATTATTTCATTTTAATCATTCTTTTACTTTATCATACATATATGAAAAACTCTAAAGTTGATCCTCCTAGGTTCATACCTTGCTTTTCCATCGATCGATCCTGTTTCTTCTTTGTCAAGCATGTGTGACACGGCCAGTGTCCTACTTGAATACGATCTGTTTCCTTAGGTCTTCATGGTGCTTCGTCGCGTGGTTGGTGTCCCTTCGTCAACGCAGTCTGCTTTCTTCTTTTTCCTGTGCAACACGGGCCGCATCCCATGTGGACATGATCCATGTTGGTCCTCTATAGACAACGACGCCGAGAGAGAGAAAGAGAGAGAAATAACTTCAGATGCCTTTGGTTT
This sequence comes from Pontederia paniculata, assembly GCA_001647135.1. Taxonomy (NCBI): domain Eukaryota; kingdom Viridiplantae; phylum Streptophyta; class Magnoliopsida; order Commelinales; family Pontederiaceae; genus Pontederia; species Pontederia paniculata. The sequence goes on along the minus strand of LTAE01014511.1, from coordinate 9,947 downwards.
GAGAGGGAAGAATATGGGATGAGAGGAGGGGTTGGGTCATATTTATATGGAAGGAAATTCACCCCTTGATGGAGTTTGAATACAATTAGGATTCTCAAGAATAACTTTGCATCTTATTATAATTTCATTAGATAAATCTTCCATATGATTATGATTCCTTTAGAAATAGTTAACATTGGATTTGGAATATTTAATTGATTATAAAATATAACAATTTGACTTCAATTCAAACTCTTTTTCTAATCTTAATCAACTATATATTTCTTGATCTTATCATATCTCACCTTTATTTTATTTTTATTTATTTTAAAAATATGAGGTGTTACATAATAATCTTTTTAAAAATATATCCGTCCTCGAATTTGAGCATATCATCTATATTCCTCAAAAGTTTCACATTTATTTTCTATCTTCCAATATGATTCATCAATATCAAGGCGATCCAATAATCCATAAATCATTTCAATGTCCTCATATCATATATCTTAATCATAAAATACTATTTAATTTATTGATCATAAGTCAATCTTCCAATCACGATCTTGATCATAATCTCAAAAAGAATATCCACTTAAATTCTCTAAATTTTATATCCTCAAATTTAACATCAAAAATCATATAATCCAATTTTCATTTGATAGTTTAATAATTCAAGATTATAAGGTCAATATCTCTCTTTATCTAGTCATATAAAAGATCACCTATAAGAATTTAATCCTCAAGACATTCTTCATTTGTACTATCCCTAAATAACCTCCTTAGAAATCATGTTATATCATTCAATAGGACAATTTTATATCAATCTTAATCATGACTAAACCTCAGTATTGATCTTTCCCTAGAAAATCAATCCTAATCCAAATCGAAAAATTTCTCTAAACTTCTTCTCATCACTTAAGATAAATTCAGAGATCACATAAACCTCAAAAATTAAATTCTTGATAACCTCCTTATAAATCATGATATATATATTTTCATTAGGACAATGTCACAACTTTTCCATCACAACTAATCCTTAATATTCATCATTCATTGAAGAATCAATCCTAGTTTAAATCCAAAAATTCATCTAATTTTTCTTTTTATTATTTATAATAAATTCATATCATAATAACCTCCTTAAGATTTGAACTATATCCTTCTTGATGGCGCGGTGACTGTTCGTAATGTTTGCACATGGACTCTATCTATTTGGAAATAACTAAGAAGTGTCTCCCGTTAGGCTCTGATATCATACCTTACTATAACGCCTCCAAACTCATACCCTGCCACTTGGCAGAATACGAACTTGGTGACACTACCAACTTACATCTTTGACTAGATTTTGACAAATCCACCGGTCAACACCATAAACATATCATCGTGGAAGTCAATACTTGACCTATAATCAAGACCTATACAATGTGCAAGTAATCCATCACGAACCTCATCATGCTACCGCTGCGCAATCATCATCTATTTATACCTATTTGCCTGCAGGATCAAAATATAGGGAAAACTATCCTCCCATAAGCTATGAAGTTCAGTATGTATAGGATAATAATTCAATAAAGTAAAACATATATGAAGATATAAGTAAAGGAACATGTTCTATCATACAGTCAACATTGTAAAACATTAACTTTACTTTCAATTTCTTTACCCATTTCCTTCACTTTGATTTATCTCTTTCTTTCAGTGACATAAGTTCATCAGTATCAATCTGTTTCATCTTTCATTTCAGTAACAGTGGTAAGAACATCAATTACACATAACTCTCATTGTGTACAATATATCAGTATGTTGAGGTCCAGTTCATTATTCTTCTTTTCATTAATCTTGGTAGCATCTTTTAATTCAATCAATAATGAGCAATTACCAGTTCATGAATATTCCAACAATCCGGTGTCATAATGGTTAGCTAGGCCATGAGGTCAACCCTAGACCCATCAGTAAATATCCATTAATAGTAGTCCCAAGGGACTCAGTAATTTCCGAAGAAACTCAGTAACAGTAAAAGTAACAGTAACAATTGAACCAGAAGAAGTTAATAATACTTCACAAAGAATTTATTGTTGTTTCTTAAGGAACCATTTAATAATAGGGATAAATCCCTCAGTCCGCCGGGGTATTCCTCTTCATGTTACAAACTCCAACACAATCATTAACATGTTTTATTCTTCATTACCTATTATGCTAAGTTCACGTGAGAGTATAATAACCCTACCTCAATCAAGTTAAATCAATCAATCGAACATTACATCAATCATCCCGGGACACGACCCGCGTTAGGTGTGACACAGCCCGTGTTGTGTACCGGGTTAAGCGTGAGCAGAACCCACGTTTCACCCGCGTCTTCATAATCAGGCAATATGGATTGTGTTAGGATAACACGGACCATTTTGTTCCATTTTCTTCATAATCAATATATTATTCGGGAAGGGACGCGGCTGTTTCGAGGCCGTGTTAGGGTTTCGAGAACGTGGTTCAAGGACCGCGGTCATGGCTGGTACGACGCATGTCGGAGACGACAAGACCGTCCTCCAGAGGACGCGGACCGTGTTCATACGAACATGATACGTTTCTGACTTTTATACATTATAATCATCGACGCGGGTCATCTCACGTCGGCACAGGTAACGCGGACCGTGTCATAGGGGAATATGGCTAGTGTTCGGGTTCTAATTATGTATTTAATCATTATTTCATTTTATTTATTCTTTTACTTTATCATACATATATGAAAAACCCTAAAGTTGATCCTCCTAGTTACATATCTTGCTTTTCCATCGATCGATCCCGTTTCTTCTTTGTCAAGCATGCGTGACATGGCCCGTGTCCTACTCGGATGCGGTCTATTTCCTTAGGTCTTCACGGTGCTCCATCGCGCGGTCGGTGTCCCTTCATCAACGCGGTCTGCTTTCTTCATTTTCCCGTGCAACACCGCCCGCGTCCCATGGACACGATCCATGTTGGTCCTTCATGGACCGCAGTGCTGAGAGAAAGAAAGAGAGAGAAATAACTTTAGATGCCTTTGGTTTGAGAGGGAAGAATTATGGGATGAGAGGAGGGGTTGGATCATATTTATAGGGAAGGAAATTCAGCCCTACATGTAGTTTGAATATAATTAGGACTCTCAAGAATAACTTTGTATCTGATTATAATGTCATAAGATAAATATTCCATATGATTATGATTCCTTTAAAAATAGTTAACATTAGATTAGAAATATTTAATTAATAAAAAATATAATAATTTGACTTCAACTCAAACTCTTTTCCGAATCTTAATCAACTATATCTTTCCTAATCTTATCATATATTCCCTTTATTTTATTTTTATTTATTTTAAAATCTGAGGTGTTATAATAGTTTAGTATAATTTTTCATAAAAAAAGATTATCCACTCAAAATAAGTCCACCCAAAAAAAATCATTGGGTTAACTTTTTATTTGTATTTTTTTTGTCTCTAATTAGTTAACATATTTTCTCTTTTTTATCATTGAGGAAATTTTTTGTACAATAGAACTCATTATATGATAGTTAAAATTAAGAGGTTCAATTTTATAGATTAAGTATAATATTTATGTGCATACGCTACTTATTCTCTTGAAAAAATTTAGTTTAATTTTTTTTTGAAAAAATTAATTACACAAAGTAGGCCACCAGAAAAACAACCTTAAGAAAATTGACTTATTGTATGATGTTTCTTTAAATAATTTTACATATGTTTTTAAAATTTGAAATATCACTTAAAAATGTTGGATAACTTTTTACACCGAAAAATTTGTTCAACTCAAATTGCTTTCACCCTTAATCTCTCTCTTTTCCCCTCCATTTGGTAAGCAAGGTGTGGCCTTGCTAATTTCATTCTACGAGTAAGAATAAAGATGAGTCAAGGAATAATAAATGTAACCAATGGGGTTGGGATCGATGAGTGGTAAGGAGCTCCTTCTCGTTTAAAGAAGGTCTCGGGTTCGAGCCCACTAAATGTAATAATTTCTTATTGGGAGCCTCACCCACCATAGTCAGATGTCCGATTTGGGGCGACACAGATTGATCGGGTGCTAATAGCCTCGAACATTGTGGGGGCGACCCAAAAAAAGAATAACATATATAGCAAATAATACTAACAATAAAAATGTACTTGTAGGGAAGAAGGAAAACAACCCTTTCTGGTTATAAAAGTTGTTAAAGAATAGTTCTTAGTTCTTTTTAAAAAATATATTCGAATAATTGCTAAAATTGTTTGAAAGAATTACACAATCATATAAAAAGGATCAATACAAAGAGCTCGTCTTTGAATCTCAATATTTTTTATTTCTTCATAGAACGCGAAGAAGACTTAAACCACTAGTTTTTAACTCATATATATTTGCAAGTCATAGGCCGTAACCAGAAGAATGATCAATAACTAGAAGAATGATCAATTTAAAAGTTTCGAAATTAACTAGAAATGTGAAAGAACAAAATAGACAAAAGATGGAAGAAAAAAAGATTTTATTGCTTGTCTTTTCTACGTGAAGTTATTTGTTCATTTTAATATATTTTGACTCGGTCAATTGCCATGTTGCATCAACAAGTAAGCTTATATCTTTGTAACAGTCAAATTAGAAAGCTAAAATTATATTTTTTTTAAAATATCATATAGCTATGCTAAAAGATTGGATTTATAATTTGTGTTTGACGTCGTCAGCTTACTTAATAGCAAAGTGACTCATGGGATTGTTTTATGTAACTTGAGTGATGGAAACAATGAAAATTGAGCATTAGTAAGTTTGATTACCTCGGAAGCTTCAAATCCTCTATTCGATCACATGAGCATCTTACATATTCAAGTTATATCGTTTTATATGTATTTGGTGTAGCTAGCTGTTGATTTAGCTTTCAATCTGGTGGAATAAAAAAAATGGATTCATATATCATTAAAGACTGAGCATTAGTAAGTTTGATTATCAAGGAAGCTTCAAATTCTCTATTCGTTCACATGAGCCTCATACACATTCAAGTTATTTATCATTTTATATGTATTTGGTGTAGCTAGCTGTTGATTTAGCTTTCAATCTGGTGGAATATAAAAACTGGATTCATACATCATTAAAGATTGAGCATTAGTAAGTTTGATTATCAAGGAAGCTTCAAATCCTCTATTCGATTACATGAGCCATTTACACATTCAAGTCATTTATCATTTTATATGTATTTGGTGTAGTTAGCTGTTGATTTAGCTTTCAATCTGGTGGAATATAAAAAATGGATTCATACATCATTAAAGATTGAGCATTAGTAAGTTTGATTACCAAGGAAGCTTCAAATCCTCTATTCGATCACATGAGCCTCTTACATACTCAAGTCATTTATCATTTTATATGTATTTGGTGTAGATAGCTGTTGATTTAGCTTTCAATCTGGTGGATTTAAAAAAAATGGATTCATACATCATTAAAGACTTGCTGACAACTTAGAACTTCTGCCTTTAGTGCATAAAGGTTTTCTTAGGTATATCTGGAAGCGATATAGTTTTGTTTTGTTCCCATGCCTCGATCAATCATTTGCATCTTGCAGTCTTATATGTGAGTAGCAAGTTGCACACTTGCACGAAACTTACAAATTGAGTTGATGTGGGGAAACCCGTGCTTTCTTTATTGGATTTATTTGGAAGAGAACTTTTTAACAACTTTTCTTTAAAAATTTAGTGAAAATAGTTATTTTTATTGCTTTTCTTAAAAGCAATTTCATCCTCGTATGTTTCACAACATGGTGGCTCAAAGCAACCTTTTTTTTAAAAAAGTTTAAGATCACTAAAAAACAGCTTTAGTTTTCTAGTTTCACATGTCTTAGATAAAAATAATTTTATAAAAAAATGATGCATTTTCCTAATTCATTATTTTAAAAGTATTTTTATTACTCACATATTTTAATTGACCCAAACAGTTATTAGGAAGAATTTTAAAAATAATTAAGAGAATATAACCATAAAAAATAGAAAATACAGAGATATCGATGATAATACCAAATGATCACCAAAAGGCAGGGCAGAGGTATGTGTCCTGGATGCACTGAATTTGCTTATAAATATATTTTAGTAGTACTTTGTGCACATATTTGCTATTTTAGCTCATCGATTATTGCGCATGATTGCTTATTAGAGGGTCTTGGATTTTGATTCCTCCTAATGCAATGCTTTTGTTATTATTAATGATATCAATCATCTTTTTGAGTCAAATGAAAAATTAATTCATCATTTTTCTTCTTCCTTGCATCAATATTTTTTAATTCTATCATTTAATGCATCTCATCATCCAGAAAAAATATTGTCATAATATTTTTCCAAGTAAATTAATGTATTAAAGAATGAGAGTACTAGATAAAGAGTGAAAATAAGGAGAGAGAAAGGAGATAAGAGACAAATGGGAGAAAGGAGCTAAAAGATTAGTGGGAAATAAGGAGAGAGAAAAAAGATAAGAGATCATCTTTATTAGAAATATTATTTGTTGTGGTTCTCAGTTCACACAAATTTTCAAAATGCATTTGAGGGATGAAAAGCATGTTAAGCATATAAGCTCAACATCTTCTTTGTGTTTTATCCATATAAGATTTACTTAAGTATCACATACATTTTTTCTTAGGGACTCAATATCCTCTTTGATCTTTGCCTCATCTTTAACATCTTATTCCATTAGAAATATTGACATTTAGGCAAATTCTATATAGATAAGATATAAAATAAATTCTGGACTTATATGTTAATATGCATTTGATCCCTTGAGATATATTTTGAAAAACGTGTGGGCCGAAGGTGAAAGTGAATAATATTTTGATGGGTGCAAAATATTAGAGATTGATATTAGAGTCACCGTATATCCTTTATGTCATGATTGGATAAATCTCAACAAGAATGATAGAGTTCTTAAAGAAGGTGTATTGTGACACTTAGAAAAATACCGCAATCACATGAACAAAAGATAAGAAAGATGTCGAGCTTACATGTTTACGTAGTTTTAATCATTTAAGATGCGTTTTGCAAAACCAAAATGAATACATACAGAGAAATTTTTGAGAAAGGGAAAGAGATTACCCACCCTCCTTTTTTTTTCCTTTCTTCTTCTAAAGACCAAGTTGTTACAACAGAAATGGTTAATGTTTTTCTTATTGTAATTACAACGTTAAATTTTGTTTATTTCTGAATACTTTATGTCAAGATCTTTTCTTTTGATATGAAAGTTGAAAAATGATGGTAAATATTTTCTTTAAAGATACTAAATACGGAACTAATGAGGCCTGAGATTAAATGAATTAAGTTTGAAAAACTCTTACTTAAAATAAATAATATATCTCCGATTATGAGGTACAAAAGTATAAAAATGTAATGGATTTCAATATTTGTAATATTATAACTTAAATTGGAGGAATCGAGCAAAAAAAATGATAGTATAAAAAATCATATAGAAGTATCGAGAATACTTATATCCATAGGCAACACAACAACAAAACATGAAAAGAAAAATAGTTTCATGGTATACCATGTAAGGGCAACCACAAAACCTACCCGGCCCTGAAAAAATCGAACAAAAAAAACATCTAAAATATCTAAAATTAGGAGTCCAATTAGATCTTAGGATAGTTTTTTGATAAGTGACAAATGACCTACTAACACTAGGGCCTTTCCCAAACAAAAAATCATAAAAGTCCGAGGGTGCATTTTCATTTATAAATTTTTATTTATCTTATTAGTTCACACACCATCTCTTTTTTTAGTTATTGATAAATATTTTTCTAATTTATCTTATTAATATAGAAGAAATTGACACAGGGTGTAACAAATGATTTTTTCGAACCGAAAAACTGCTACAAGTCGCGTATTATGAGAAAATTTGGTGAGCTGTAAATGCATTTTACAAAAGTTATAAGAGGTTTAGTGTCTGAAAGATTATTAGGCTACTAACTGGTGAAAGATTTCCTCTTACCTTAAAAAAAATATATATACGCTAATATTGAAAACCAAAACTACAATTGATATTAGCTAAATGAAAATAAAATAGTATTTGTTATTATGTCACAATCCCAGCAGAACATTTGAAGATTCCATTTTCCACAGTTGAAGTTCACAAACATGAACTTTTATCTAATATGAAATCATCCGCCAAAGTCCCTTGCATATTAATATATTAGGAAGATAAGAAAATAAAATAAAATAAAAAAGAAATATTGGAGATTATTAGTTCACCTTAATTTTAAATTATAATCACAAAATGCAATGTTTGTTCAACAATTACTGAGGAGAAGAAAAGTAAAGAAAGAAAGGGAAAACAAGAAAAGAAAATGAAGATGAAAGAATTAACCTTATTTTGATGATATAATTGAAAATAAACAAAGAGAATTATAGTTTTTTTGGACGAATATATCTTAATGTATGTGTTTATATATTTAATTACATATGATTAAGATTGAAATATATTTTACACTCTAATTTGGGGTTGAAAGAAAAAAATAAATTTTTGAAGAAGAATGAAAGTAAATGAAGGATATATTTTCCTCCATTCTCCTTCGTTAAAATTACAACCAATCGAGATTAAACTATTAATCTCATTTTTCTTCCCTTCTTTTACCACACTTTCACCTCAATCAAACAGGCCCATTGCAGGGACAACAACGTGTGGAGTAGCAATAATATGACGTCAAACAAATGAACAAACATCTAGCGATATGTGTCGTCGTGAATGTAACGCCTAGAATTTTAAAAAGATAAAAAGAAAATAAAAATAAAGGAAAGAAAAAAATATTGGATTTAGATTTAGATTTAAATATGAATTTGAATTTAAAAAATATTTTTAAATTCAAATCTAACTCCAACTACCTGATAGGCCTATCCTTATAAATACCCCTAAGCCTCGAGGAGAAATCTAAAATCCCCATACTTTTTCCTCAAGCCGTCATAAAGATTTCTCTCCACTCCCTCTCCCTTCTCTTCCTTAAGATAATATGGAGGATATATTTTCCTCCATTCCCCTTCGTTAAAATTACAACCAATCGAGATTAAGCTATTAATCTCATTTTTCTTCTCTTCTTTTACCACCTTTTCACCTCAACCAAACAGGCCCATTGCAGGGACAACAACGTGTGGAGTAGCAATAATATTACGTCAAACAAATGAACAAACATCTAGCGATATGTGTCGCCATGAATGTAATGCCTAGAATTTTAAAAAGATAAAAAGAAAAGAAAAAGAAAGGAAAGAAAAAAAATGGATTTAGATTTAGATTTAGATTTAAATATGAATTTGAATTTAAAACAGATTTTTAAATTTAAATCCAACTCCAACTACCTGATAGGCCTATTCCTATAAATACCCCTAAGCTTTGAGAAGAAATCTAAAATCCTCATAATTTTTCCTCAAGCCGTCAGAAGGATTTCTCTCCACTCCCTCTCCCTTCTCTTCCTTAAGGTAAGACAAAAATACTTTATCTTTATTCTCTCTTCTCTTATGGCCTCATACTAGAGGGATAATGTAGGAGAAGAAGCAGAGGGGATCCACATGGAGGAAGAACAAGAAGGATCTATAGTACGAGGAAAATCAAAGAAAATCCTAAGGAAAGCGAAATAGGTATGTAAGGGGGACCCTTGGGGTTTATAGGAGAGATATGATGATCTATCTCTACCTATTTGATTATTTTTATGAAAGAAAGAAGATTATGATTATGCTATGATTGCTTGATAGAAATCATGCCTTGGGATTAGTAGAGAGTTAAGCCTATTGCTCTACATGTTAATATGTTTATTCATGATAAAAGAAGAACAAGTATGTTTCCTTAAGTTTGATGCAAAGCCTTAATTAAGACCATAGATCTTCATGTTATAAGGATACACTTTTAAAGATTTATTTTCTTCTACAATCGAAAGAAATATGTAAAAAATTAATGATGACAGTCGGATGAACATGGGCTGTGTAGGATCTGAATGGCACCAAGA
>LTAE01014510.1:0-11352 GCA_001647135.1 Pontederia paniculata | reverse complement strand
TTTTGGTCGTCCACTGTCTCCATCCTGAGCCCTCTGGACATCCACCCTCAGCCTTGGCAGTCTACCGGTCGTCCACTGTCTCACCTTGAGCCCTTTGGACGATCACTCTCAACCTCGGTGATCTTCAGGTCGTCTATTGTCTCCTCTCTGAGCCCTCTGGACGTCCATTGCCTTCTTCCTTTGGTTTGTAATGTGTTATCTTGGGGTCGCCCATTCCTCAACATCAGGCGACCTCCTGAGTTCAGCCTTTTACTTCGGTCGTCCTTTCTTCATCATTGGTCGATCGATTAACCTCTGATCCCTCTTCATATATATATATATATATATATATATATATATATTCCATTATCAGTCGGCCTCTTTACATCTTTGGTCGACCGTTTATGCTTCTGCTCCTCTTCACATGTATTCCCCCTTTAAAATTGGTCGACCACTTCATATGCTTAGAACAACCACTGCACATATGTAGTTCTTCTTATATATATTACATGTGCACAGGTCGTCCATTCCTTCAACTCAGATCGACCACTGCTCTGAACTTGAATACGTCCTGTTGCAAAAATCAGCTCAACAAGTTTATCAGTATAGACTAAGTTCCCTTACAAATTTGTGATCATCAAAACATACTCGGGATCCTAGATTCAACAAAATTTCTGTAGCAAATTTGGATTTTTTTTTGTACCATGGCGTAGATGATGATGACCAACAGGGTTGCATAATAAGAATGAGAATGGTTAACTAATTAATCGATCAAAGTTTTATCCAATTAATTGAATTGAATTATTTAATTTAAAAATAATTTAATTAAGATAATATGCTCATTAATTAAATTAAATTGAGCTATTATGGATAGTTAGCCAATTTTTTGTTTAAAAACTGATATAACTGATAATTAAAAATATTTATATTATTATATACATTTTATTATATATGGAATTTATAACTTTTGTTATCTAATCATATTTTACATCCTAATTATTCATCGGTTTTTGATTTTAAATTATGTTCAAGTTTAGCATTTGTTTTGTTTTGAAAGCCCATTTTATTTCTTGTTTAACATATTTCAAACTTTATAAATTTAATAATATTTTAATAAATATAATTTTCTTTTGGATAAATCAGCGAATCAAAGTTTTTAGTTAATCGATTTCGGTTAACCATTTTTTTAGACGAATAATTAGTATCTTTTTTGAGATTAATCAAATTATATGATCGGTTAATTAAACAAACTGACGTCAATTAACCTTATTCCACATTACTTGCATTGAGAAAAAATGAAGTTGTAATTGGAAAAAAAATGAAATTGTAATATAGACTATTTATATTTGTTACTGAATTAATATTTTGGTATTTGTGATGCAAGTATTTTTTATTAAGACTTCCAAATAAAAAAGATGTATTTTATTTTACTTCACTTCCGCTTATGTATACATTTTATTGATAATATAAAATTAAGTTTTAAGTTAAAAATGAAAGTTGGTAATGTCTCTAAAGGCCTTTCAAGTACGTTTTTTAAGTACGCTTTTGGAAGCATTAGAACTCGATGTACGTACGTATTTTTTTTTAAGAAAAAAATAAATATTTTGAAACATATCACATTTTTATCATTTTTCAATCATGCACAATTAATTTTTTGAAACATATCACATTTTTTTTCAATTTTTAATCATTTTCTCATTCACAATTAATTACTAGAAATTCTAATAACATTTTTTTTATTTTGAATAAAAACAACGAAAAAAAAGTATACATTCACGTGGACGATATTGCAAGTGTTATGTTATTTCTCTTTTCCTTCACTATAATTTGTTTTTAGATACATTCTTTCTCTATATATTAATTATTATAAACAAGGTCAAGTTACTGGTGTGGTGGCTATTTATTAAGCTTAATTATTAATATCCTGGATATTGTGGTGGTGGAGGTGACACATATCTGTACGTAACGGCATCAGGGATGTCATTGAAAGATGGTGGCGGCGGCGGCGACGACGGCGGCGGCGGCCTAGGGAACGACGGCGACGGTGAGTGCACTGGTGCTGGCGGTGAGAAAACGGATGGAGGGGGACACTAGTGCAGTTGTGGCGACATTAGATGCTCCTCTGGTGGTGGTGGTGGCAGCGGCAGCGGAATCCAGATCGGTCGTCTTTTCCGACGCTTCTCGATGGATGGCGAGAGTGAAGGCGGCCGCAGGGAAATGGAAGGCGGACTTGGCGAGTTAACATCCCGTGGAGATGGCCACGACACCAAGGCGTCGTGATAAGAGGAAGACTTGCCGGAGTGACCACATTTGGATGCGCCGCAGTCGATGGGTCGGTTCACTACATTCTTGCACTCGTCTGCGGATCTTTGTCTTTGTTTGTTTGGAAAACAGTTGTTCTTGTCATCAACAAAGACGTCCGACATTTGCATCATCGCCTTGCAACTGGACTCCTCGCCTTTGAAGTAATTATTCGAGTACGTAAAGTTGGTGAGGCTTCTCAGCTTGCAGACAGCGTCCGGCAGGACGCCGGTGAGTGAATTGTTCGCAATGTTAAGGACCTCTAAGCTCTTGAGCTTCTTGAATGTATCCTTCGGCAGCACCCCTGTAAATGAGTTGTTGCTGAGATCCAAAACAGTTACGTTTCTTAGCCGCTTGAGCTCCATCGGGAGGCACCCACCGAGGCTGTTATTGGTGAGAATGATCTCATCCAACGTAGCTGCCATCTTGCCGATGCTTCGTGGCACGCAGCCGTGGAAATCGTTGTTGGCCAGGACCATGACGGAGACCTTCGAGTTGCCCACATTGTCCGGCAGGCTCGAGTTGAAGCGGTTGTTGTTCAGGAACAAGGCGTCGAGGTCCTTGTCGAAGAGCTCCGACGGCAGAGGCCCATCGAAGTCGTTGAATCGAAGGTCGAGGTACTTGAGATTTGGCAGGTCGAGCAGCTCCTTGGGGAAGGCCCCGGTGAAGTGGTTGTTGCTCAAGTCCAACTCGTAGAGTTTCTTGAGCTTTAGGATACTTTTGGGAATGCGACCGGTGAAGCGATTCGAGTTGATGTGGATCATGGCGATGTCCTCCATGACACCGAGGTCGATGGGGAGCTCGCCCTGGAGGTCTGCTCCATTGAAATCGATGCCGGCCACTGCTGTGCTGTTTGCTGGGTCGTCTGGCAGCTCGGCGCAGATAATACCATTGTATCTGCAAACGTCGCTACCCACCCAATTACCTGTGAAGTTGTGGGGGTCGGACATGATGGCGCTCTTCCACGACTGGATAGCATGGTAAGCAGGCTTCAGCAAGGGGTTGTCGAAGACAAGTTCGCCCGCGGTTGAGTTGGTTGTGTTTGATTTGTTCTTAGCTGGGACGTCATGGAGGATGGTCGTGCTGCCCGTTGAAGTAGCATCCTCCACGAGGAAGGTTCCATCCTTAGCATAGACATTGCCCTCAACCAATGCAGCTCTATTGGTCCCATTGGTTAGCTCGTCAACGGCTACCTCCGTTGCATTGCGGTGAACGACGGATGCATCCTGGGTTGCATCGTTGTCCCCCCTGCCGGTGACCTCTGCTTCTTTTCTTACAGTATTAACCAGTGAAGCAGTGATATCGGCGATGGGCGGCGCTGGAGGATTGGTTCCAATGAACGGGCTGAAGTCATCCACGAAGAGGTTATGGCCGATTGTGGAAACGACGAGAGAGGAGCCGGAGAAGAGGAAGAAGAAGAGGAAGTGGAAGGGGACGAAATTGGAGTAGCCAAATGATTTCATGGCTTCGGGCGAAGGTGGTGGAAGGAGTTGGTTTATGTTTTTATTAGGAATTGGTGGTTGGCAATGTTATATATAGATGGCGGGCAAATAGCTCAAGTTCAAAACTAATTAAGGACAACACACAACTTAAAAAAAGGAAGCCGAACAAGTGTGTTTTTGCAAAATACATATTTTTTCCCGTTGTTTCAAGTTTTGTTTGATTAAGTAACTAGTTCACAAGGTAAACATGTATGGAACCGCCCCCATTTAAAAATATAAAGTAACGAAAATTTCTTGTGTGGAGTTTCTTCTTTTTTTGTTTTCTTTCTCGTATGACACGTGGATTGAGATAAATTATGCAAACCAACATGGCACCCAGCTCGAGGAGACATGCAACTGAACTGTGTCTCTAACATGCATTCATGGTGCTCGCTGGTTTGGGGGATAGTTCCTTCGACATCATAAAATGCTGATGGCATGAAAGAAAGTATGTACAATTGGATAACTAAAATAAAATATGTAATGCCCCGAAATTCATCGGGCTACCATGTAAATAAAATCATTACAATTAACAATCTAATAGTAGGAAGTAATTAACATCTAATAAGCATCTATCAATTAAGACATAAAATTAATCTTACAACGAGAATTTGTGTAAATTATAAAAGACTCAATATTCAATAAATTTTGGATAAGCCTCAACATAAATTTTAACATTATCAATGGATGGCTACGGTTGAACCATAACAAACTAATGCTCACTAGGATTTGAGAAGTGAGCCACTATGGGTCGAGTTCAATTAATCCCATATATAAACCGCTGATCATAGAGTGACTAAGAGTCTTAACAGGAGCCACAAAGGAGGTGCTATGTCTTAGAGGGCCCTCCCTAGGAGCTATAGTTGTCACTATGTGATGTGAGCAAAAAATATACATATTATACACATCTTATTTTTATTATTATTTTTTATAGTTTTGCATAAATTTATGCATTATTTTTCTTAATCTTATTTATTTATTATTAGGAGTCAAATTTTATCTAAGTTGTTATCTATTTTAAATTTTCAGATTTTACCTAAGTTGTTATCTATTTCAAATTTTCAGGGGAATTACTCTCAATTTATGAAAAGTTAAAGAAGAAAAATTAAATCAAAGTATAATCGAAAAATACCAAGCAAAATGGGTCGTCTTCGATACCAAAACGGCTCGTGTTCCACGAAAATGCCAAAGTCACGCCTAATGCATGCATAAATATAACCCGTGTGCTTCACTAAAATGGCCAAGATGAAGCAGTGTTCACAACAACCTGTGTTCAAGATCGTGTCAAATTCAAAACGAGCCCTATCTTCAATCGGATGCTACCACGTGTCATCATATGAAGCCAACTCAGACCAAGTTCAACATAGTGTTTGATTCAAACTTCATCAACTTAGAAACATACCGTGTTGCTCTCCAAAAAGGGTCATGCCATCTCACATCAAAGCCGGTCCCTAAAATCTGAAGGCTAAAATCAACTACTTGTTTATCAAGGATTCATCTCAACCGTCTGATTCAAGGCATCTCCACAGATTTTCCCTTATAAATAGTTCTTATCGTAGTCATGATGGAGAGCCGAGAGATCTCATATTTTTCTGCAGAATTCTAAAGTGCTGTCAAGTCATCTTTGGAGGAGAAGCCTATGATCATCCTAAAGATCACAAGACGATAGAGTTTTGCTAAGATATATTTGTAGTCTTTTTGTTCTTGTTCATTTTTATGATTGAATATTTCTATGTTTTGGGGAAAAAAATTATTGAACCTTATTATTTTATTGATTATTTTTATAATGTGCAATTTGTGAACTTGCATCATATTTAGGATTTTATTGTTTATTGATTTTTTCGTTGGCATTAATCGAGAGATATTATTGACGAAATTTTTCTGTCTACTTAATTGTATTTCAAATTTCATAATTAAATATTCTTTTAAGAAGAGGCAAAATGGGCCATGTCATAACTGACACAAGCCATTTTCTACCGTCGTTTCGCCAAGTTGTGTGCTTCCCTCTTCTAATGCAGACCATATAATTAACCGACATGGTCCATGTTCATAAGTCGTTTTCTACTAAATGCAAGCCGCAACTTTTCACTTCTCGAATGCGATCCGTTTTGGATGCAAACACAAGCCATTTTTCGATTAGTTTTAGGGCATTTTCGATTGAATTTTGGGTGCAAATCCTTTCACATCTATCTTATTTAGAATTTGTGAATTGTGGGTTGTCGAATCACTTGGTTCGAGATTTTGACAACTTAGAGTTTGTTGTTTACTTCATTTTAGTTTAATTTAACTGGAGATTTATTTGGTTCGAACCCTTCTCAAGTTAATATAAACTAAGATAATTAGGTCATCTGGTTTGGTGTCCTATACCTTTAACACAAGTCTTCCATCACAAGAATTCATAATTAATTAATTTGTTTATTCTAAGAGATAATGGTGGGAGATAGCCTCCTAACCCTAAATCGATTCATCAGATAACAATTCTCTTTTTATCTTATCTTTTTTTTCACTAGTAACTTGAGATCAATTGAAATTCACCCTTCCAAGTTAATAGATAACCTTTATGAAATTAAAACTCATCAGTCCTTGTGGGTTCGACACTCTACTCATCTCTTTATTACTTGTGCGACAGTGCACTTGCTAGCTTTTTTGTTATCAATTTCTCGCATCACTATGAATTGGCCATATCCACGCTCGGGCACCCATAGCTTGGTGTCTTGGGCGGTTGTTCTATTGTTCCATTCCTAATCAACTAGGGTTTAACATAATTTCTTTACAAAGAATTATAATAGTTATTGGCAACTTTTGCATGAATTGTAGTAGTTGTTGGCAACTTGAAATGCTCAATATAAAAATCTATGATCCTTAGGTTTCAATGTTCATAATAAGCATAAGAATTTCGACAATTACATGCGTGCATAGAACTTTAATATAGCCCTTAGATTTTCCATATTCCAATACAATCAATTTGCTTATATCAATAAGTTCAATATGAAAAAGCAAGCAAATCTATATACAATCTAATTAAGCACATTCATACAAGTTAAATCTATCAATCAAATGCTCTTCTCCTCTACTTCATGTACAAGAACCATGAGCTCTTGATGAAGTTCTAAACAATGCCAATATATCCTACAGAAATTTAAAAAAAATCTTTCCAACTCATAATACAAGAACATAAATTCTTTTTGCACAGTAGATTGGCTTCACCAATGAACTAAAACTAATTACTAAATTATGGTCGGGTTGGTAATCAAGTGAGGCTTGGCCTCAATATGATACGCATATATTACAACCTAACCCAACCCAAGTCTATCATAGCATTAGTTAGATTGAGTTACGTTTGGAAATCAATCTAACTCAACTCAACTATGAATTGATCAAGCATAGTTGAATACAATTCAGCACATAAGCACCTTTTCCACATTTTTTTATTATGAATAAAAAATGAAGTATTGGAGGAAATGTGTAAATAAATTTTAATATGAATGATAATGTGTTGGAAGAGTTGTGTTAATCAAAAATGTACCTAGGCTTGCCACCTGGATAGTTTTTTTAGTGGGAATCAATTATTTAACATTGGGTAATATTTATTACATAAGAAACTAGTGCATAGCGCATATTGCTATAGATTTTCCGTATCAAGCTTCTGACATCGTTGTCGGGGACTAGTTCTAGCACAACTTTTCTAATTTTGTTTGTTAATTTGAGAGTTCTATTTTTTCTATCTGCTATCAAGTGAGAATCTTTATTGCATATACTTTCATGTTGCTTTTAGTGTTGTGCCAATTTTTCAAGATATATCTTTATAAACAACTCGATCAATTGAGCACCCATAATGGCGAAGAAAAAGAAAAAAACATCAAAGTTACAAATTAAGGGCGAGAACAAAACTTTGAAACATGATGAATTCCATCGAGAAGCCCAATTTGAATAGTGTAAAGCATCATCAAGCCATCAACAAGAATACACAGCAAAAATCATTCAAGTTGGCATCAACCTGCCTGGACAGAGCACGAACAAGCCATCCCATCAACCTATAGGAAAAACATTTTGAGGGATCTGCTTGCTTTGTTGATACATATGATGGGCATACTAATGAACAATATTTCCATGCGAGAAGACTACATTTAAATTTTGGAGAAGCGAATTTCTGAGATCAAGCAACACAACTCAAAGATAGATGGTGTTGCCATATCGGCAATCGAGTTAAGAACCAAATTAGAGGAAATGTTCAGTCAATTTATTTTAACAATTGAGAAGAAGTTCACTCAGCAAGATCAACTTATCCACAACCCGGAGGCACACTAAACTCTATTAAAGGATCAAATCAATGTGAACGATGTGACGTCTCTTCCTCCACAACCATCAGATCTCCAACTCAAATTCCAACACATGGAAGAAACACTTAAGGCATTAGAGAAGCAAGTTGCACAATTGACTTCTCGAATTTCCGAATCTCAAAAGGCTATGGAGAACCCATCTATTGACATGTGTCCATGCCACCATCAACACTTTTATCAAAGAAGAAAGAGGCCCTAAAAATATTTTCAGCAAAAGACATGGACTACTTAGTGGAGGACAAAGGAGACAAGCAAATACATTATAGAAGATGGGATAGTCCAAAGGAGGAGGTCGCCTTTTGAAACCCCAACAATCATCATCGCATCATCTCCTAATTAGCTACCACCGCAAGAGGAGAGGGCCACACCATCTCCATCATCATCATCGACATCACCATCGACACCGGTAGCACCATCCTCATCAAAACAATGGCGATAAAAGAGTCCAACTCTAAATCAGTTAGAGGAGAATTCAATAAGTCAGATCATGGTCAAAGCGACAATCACAAAAGATGGTTACTAGAAGTTGGAGACGGTTCGATGGATATTTACTTGCATTTAAGGCACCATACTCCTCATTGACATAATTGAACACAATTTGGAGGGATCGAGTCTGCGACATTAAATAAGGGCACTTATTTGGAGGCCCAATTCTCTTATTTTATTGTCATTTTTTAGTTAGCTCTATCTCTTTTAGATTGAGCACATTCTATTTCTATCACAATTGCCTTGAGTGCTATTTTTCAGAGGTACCATGTGCAAAAAGAAGTCCAACACAATTTCTGAAACATATGAAGGGATACTGAGCATGGAGCCATTTGAGTCAATGTCATGAGAACATCATAGAAGATTAAAAATGAGAAATGACTTTGTTTACTTTAACCATTGCAAGTTCCAGAATGGAAATGAGAACATATAATTATGGACTTTATTAATAGTTTACCAAAGTCACAAAGGTCATGATGCGATATGGGTCATAACTGATTACCTAACAAAGTTGACACACTTCTTACCCATAAGGTGAAGCAACCAACGAAAAGTTTGGTGAAGCTATTTATAAATTAGATTACAATTACATGGAATCCTAGTCTGTCTAGTACCAGATAGAGATTCAAGATTCACCACAGGATTTTGAAAAAAAATTCAAAAAGGATTTGACTTATGGTTTAATTTTATTACCACTTTTCATCCTCAAAGTGATAGGCGAAGTGAAATGACATTTCAAACTCTAGAGAGTATGAGATATTTTACTCTTGCTTGAAAAGGGAGTTGGGATGATCATTTGTCATTGGATGAATTCTCTTACTACAATAGTTACCACTCAAGTATTGAAATGACTCAGTTTGAAGCATTGTGTGGAAGATTATATAGGTCATCAATTTTTTTGAGTGAAGTAGGTGAAAAATATTGCTTGGATCCGATATTGTGAGAAAATATGCATTAAAAGTAGATATGATTAAGGAGAAAATGAAAGTCACTCAAACTTGACAAAATAGCTATGTCGAAAGGAGTTATGTGTCTTAGTAGAATGGGGTAATTAAGCAAAAGATGTATTAGTACATTTGAGATATTAAATAAAATTAGTGAATGTTCTTATAGATTTGTTTACATTACCTCCATCATATGCAAGAATTCACAATGTATTTCATTTATCCATGTTAGGAAAAAAATAATTATGATAGCTCACATGTGCCGACTATTGAAAAACCAAACATAAAGGATGATTTGACATATGAAGAATATCCTATTAAGATATTAGAACATAATGAGCACAAAACAAAGTCGTACCTATGATAAGTGTCATGGAAGCATCATCGAGGACATGAAGCAACATGAGAATTGAAGGAAGAGCCGAGAAAACAATTTTATAAGTGATAGTTCCTTATGACTAAATTAGAAGGTGGATTTTCATTTAAAAGGGATAGAATAAAATGACTCCAACATATAAAAGGGCACAATAAACCATTAACCTAAAAACCCAATTGGAGCCCAAAACCATCACTAAACATTCATATATAAACCCCAACCAACCACTTTTCCCATCATTTCCCTCTTCCCTTCCTATCTCTTAACCTCTATCTGACACCCAAATGCTAGGGTTTTGACATGCTTCTTGCTATATTGATTGAACAACATAAGAAGGGATTGAATAGGAGAAATAGGTGCTAAGACTGGAGAAAGAGAAGAAGAGGAGGAGATCATGAGTTAGGGAAGAAGGATAAGATAAGCACAAAACTCTAATTTTTGACAAAAGTATGTAGGGGAATTCGTTTCTCCTCCCAAAATTCACATTTGACGTTGCTTTTTGTATGATCCAATGAAACATCAAGAACTCATGGTTTTCGCACATGAAGTAGGGGGAAGGGATATTTTATTGATATTGTTTTTCGTGTGTATGTGTGAATAGAATGTGTATTGTCATTTTCAGATTGATGTAATTAGCAAATTGATTGTATTAGGACATGGAAAATTTAAGGTTTTGATAGAATTGCATGCACACATGTAATGAAGCTGAAATGTTATCCTTGCATCAAAACACTCATATTTAAGTTATTTTTCTTTCTTTGAATGATCAAGACTGGTAAGTCCATGAGTCCACATAGTTGTCCATGCACTCATCATCTCATGCATCATTTTATTTAGGAATTCACTTTAATTCATTTTTGAAGCAAGAATATACATAGTGTTGTTTGTTTTTGCATCCAGAACATTCAGCAGAGGAATGGAGGAAGACTGAACAAGTTGAAGTTAATTTGGAGGCAAAAATAAATTATTTATAAATATCAAAACTGTGAGAACACTTTCACGCCTATGAACGCATTAAGGCAAGTTTTTTGAAAATCTTTCACAGGTCGTGAAATCCACTTTCACAGCCATGACATCGTTGACAAGAAGAGGTCGTGTGCTGGAATTACAACCATGCTGCAAACTCATTTGGCACATTTCATGGTCTTGACATCATTGATGAGAAGGGGTTGTGCGCTGGAATGACTACCGTGTTGCAAACTCATTTGATATCATAACCCGTAAAGTTGGTTTCACGTCTGTGAGCATGACCACGTTGTTGTACAAATATGTATTCATGAGTAATGAGAGATGTTTAATGACCATGAGCGAATGATGCAATGATGGACTGAAGATATGATCATGACTATGACACTTTTGTCACGGGCCATGAGGTTCTAGTGTTAACTCATGGCATGTCTGTAGGATCTGGATGATACCAAGAGAGGGGGGCGGGGGGGGGGGGG
>LTAE01014508.1:0-11354 GCA_001647135.1 Pontederia paniculata | reverse complement strand
CCCCCCCCCCTCTTGGTGCCATCCAGATCCTACAAGAACAACATCATGAGCAGTATGATGCGTAGTAATTTAGTCATATTTTTCATATCATTTTTATCTCATTTTTAGTTAGCACACGCATCCATTTAGTATAGATATCACTTGCTTTTTATTATTCGGAGTTAGAGTCTACATAACTAGTATTTTTTGTTTGTCTAGGGCACTCAATGACTCGATGGGAGAAGGCAACGGAAATTTGGGCAAAATTTGGAGTCAGGATGCATATATATAGACTTTAGAGCTTCGGTCACGACCATGATAGGCTTTATCACGGGTCGTGACATCAACCAAGGAGGAAAACCATGTTTCGGTCATGGCCGTGACAATTCTGTCACAGACTGTGATGTCAATGGATGGAGGAACAATGCTTCGGTCATGACCGTGATTTCCAAATCACGGGTCGTGACTTCTTGAGAAAAAATCTGATGTTCAGTCACGTCTGTGTTGTTGCGGGCGTGACACCCTAAAATGTTCGGTCACGACCGTGACACTTTTGTCATAGGCCGCGATGCATTATGGAGAAAAGACAAGTGTTTCGTCACGATCGTGATTTCCAGATCATGGGTCATGACACCTATGCGGTCTTATATTATTGTTCGTTCACGGGTCGTGACGTGAACCGCGGCCTGTACAAGTATTCTGTCACGACTGTGACATTTTTGTCACGGGAAGTGATAATGTTCATCATGCGCAATTTCTTACGTTTCAAAGGCTGTTTCAAGCCTATTTTTTATGGTCAAGATTTATTTTTGGATTTTGATCTTCCCTTGGACGATTTCCCTCAAGTCTAAGGTTCTTCCCACCTATAAATAGGCCCCAAAACCTCATTTGGGGGGATGCTTCAAGCCTAGGAGAACCTAAAGAAGGAAAAGACGAAGTGTTGTTAGATCGTCGATTAGAAGGTGTAAAACTTCTATGAATAATTGTTGTTGTATTTTATTTTCTTCTCCTATTGTATATCCGGATGAACTCCCATGTACTTTAATAGTTCTTTTGGGAGATTTTATATAAAGTTGGAGAAACCCTAGTTTTGTATTCAATTTCCCCAATTTCTTTTGTGTTTGCCATGATGTGTTTAATGGCTTTCATGATTTGTATGATGTTATAATATGTTAGCATCCCGTAGAGGAATAGCGGATTTTAATATCAGTTCAATGCCTGAATTGATTTATGAATTTTGTCAGTCAACATTTTATACCACACAGTATTATCCTGGAGAGGAATGAAGAGTGTGAGGTCTGTGAGATTGTCATCCTAGAGAGGAACAATCCATAGTTTAAGGATTACAATTCATTGCATCTCAAAACCTTAATAGATTAGATCGTCATCTTGAAGAAGAGCAATAGAGTCTATAGGTTTGAGATAGTTGATGTATCCTGTAGAGGACATTAGGTTTTAGGTAAACCTTGATCCTCTTAAGAATTGGCGAATGTGAATTTTAATCTTTTAAGGTATACTTCTCCCTGTTTATTCATCTGAGTCCAGTGCTTGATATCATCATGCTGACGCTTAATGATCATACCAGTATCAATTGTTTTATTTTACATTCTCTTGACTATATCTTATCCAAAATCAATGCACCGCTCTCCTTAGTTTAGTGAGTTAACTTTAGCATAACAATTTCCTCATGAGATCGACACTCTACTCATTCTTTATTACTTCATATGAGTAGTGCACTTGCTAGTGTTTTAGATCGTCATCTTGAAGAAGAGCAATCGAGTCTATAGGTTTGAGATAATTGATGTATCCTGGAGAGGATATCAGGTTTTAGGTAAACCTTAATCCTCTTTAGAATTGGCGAATGTGAATTTTATTCTTTTAAGTTATATTTTTCCCTTTTTATTCATTTGAGTCCAGTGGTTGATATCATCATGCTGGCGCTTAATGATCATACCAGTATCAATTGTTTTATTTTAAATTCTCTTGACTATATCTTATTAAAAATCAATGCATCCCTCTCCTTAGTTTAGTGAGTTAACTTTAGCATAACAATTTCCTCATGAGATCGACACTCTACTCATTCTTTATTACTTCATATGAGTAGTGCACTTGCTAGTGTTTTAGATCGTCATCTTGAAGAAGAGCAATCGAGTCTATAGGTTTGAGATAATTGATGTATCCTGGAGAGGATATCAGGTTTTAGGTAAACCTTAATCCTCTTTAGAATTGGCGAATGTGAATTTTATTCTTTTAAGTTATATTTTTCCCTTTTTATTCATTTGAGTCCAGTGGTTGATATCATCATGCTGGCGCTTAATGATCATACCAGTATCAATTGTTTTATTTTAAATTCTCTTGACTATATCTTATTAAAAATCAATGCATCCCTCTCCTTAGTTTAGTGAGTTAACTTTAGCATAACAATTTCCTCATGGGATCAACACTCTACTCATTCTCTATTACTTCATACGAGTAGTGCACTTGCTAGCGATTTACATGTATACTTAGCACGCATCACACTATCTCAAGACGTGCAAGAAAATTACATGGTATGAGAACAAAGTTAAGAGTGGAGTGCGTGATCATACCATGACCTCTCCGGACTTAACCAACATTTTCCTCAGAGTTGAAGATAAGCCAGGAGAGTGTTGCTCATGATCGAGGGGAGGAATCTTCATCATAGCTCTCCTCTTCCTCGGGCTCTGGCTCTACAGTCAACTTCTCCATCTTGGCCGACAGCTCCTCCTTTAGTCGGCAGTTTTTCTCCTTTAGGTCTCGGTTCTAGATGATAATCACTTCCATGAGCGTTGTATGCTTGCGTTGTTCTATGAAAATGTCAGAAAAAAATAGCTTATGGTACGTTGTCTCTATAGGGTTTTGAAGTGGATGCAACTGCAGGTGTGTGAGGTGCGTTGCGCGCAAGTGTGAACAAGGTCCAATTCTTCCCTCAGCTGATGTTGGTGAAGTCTGGGTAGGGAAGTTCCAAAAAAGGTTTATTGCTCTTGTACACCAAAACATAGGAATCATTCCTGATTGCGATGATCTTCATACTTATCATAATTGAGAGTTCGACCCTTGTCGCTCCTCTCCATGCATGCAGCTCCAAGAAATCTATCTGGCGCCTCTCAGCAATTGGAATAATCAGCCTACCAACTACGATTAGTCCTTTCTATGAATTGGCTAGGCGGGAGATATACTCCAGGAACATGTGGCCAATGTTAACCTTCTTCCCCTTCAATAGTCCCCATATCATGTACAACTCAGCCTCCCTAACATTTGCTTCAGTGTTGTAGCGGTTGAACAAAGTGTTAGCTAGTACCTTTTGGAAGTATTTGATCATGGGTTTTGAGTGATGATGACTTCGCCTGTTGGATTGCCAAACTATTCTCTCTTGTAACCCACTTCCAAACTTTGGTAGCCTTGTAGCTCATATTCTTCATGTGGACCATCATTATCGGGAAGCCATAAACATCACAGAATTCATCGAAGCTCCTTCAAAACTCAATATTGATTAGGCAAAAGTTCAAGTGAATGTTATCTTCAGTATTCTCAACTTCTAGGGAGCTTAAGAATTCAGAAGTTATAGAATCATAAGTGGGCCAAGAGTTCAGGAAAAACCTCTCGGTACCTATCTTCTTTAATTGCTTCTTCAAATCTTCCAGCAGAACAAGGTGCTTCAAAGGCTTCGACATCCAGATATCTTGTAGCAATGATCTCTCTTGTTTTTACCTTCTCGTATAATGCTATCTACTGATCATCACGGTATAGAATATGTGATGGGCGATGATGGTGCTCATCTAGGCAGGGCTCTTCCTGCTGGTTTTGTGGCTCAGCTGCCTCTTCTGATGCTGACGGTGAAACGACATGGGTTGGCGGTGCTTTAGTTTCCAACGCCTCGAGCTCAGTTGTTGTTTCCTCTATCTGCGAGGGTGTGACTACTAGGCTGCTTGGTTGTTATGGAGTGGTGGAGCGGTGTCAGTTGGTGATGATGCTTCAGTTGACAGGATGTGCGGTTGCAGGAGTGTGACAGGTACCTCTACATTTTGGGGTGTGACCTCCAGCGGGGTGTTGTGCTCTTCTGCCATTTCCTCGGTCTTTCGTGGGATTGGTTGAGCTCCGATGTTGTCGGGTTGCGTCGCATCCTTGCTTGGCTTCCTCTAATTCATTACCAGAGGTTTCATGTCCTCGTCCTCTTCTTCGTCTTCAGAGGGAGGTTTTGATGCCCTTTTCTTCTTTAGCTGTTAGGGTGCATGTTTCTTCTTTGGCTGTTAGGGTGCAGGTTTCTTCTTTTGTAACAGGTTGAATGGCATTTTCTTTTTTCAGATGATCGACAGTTGCCGGCTTCTCTACTTGATCCGGTTGCTTCCTTTTTTTGTGCACTCGTGCGGCCAGCGGAAAATCATCGTCGAAGTCATCTTCAGCATGTGTATCGGTGACTATTGTCTTATTCTTCTTCTTTTCCGCATTGGCCGGCTTGGGTGCTTCCTTCTTCTTCGTGATAGGCATCGGCTCCGGTGTAGTGGCTGCTGGTGCATTCGGAGGTTGTGGTTTCTCCATTGTCATTTGAGTCTCCCTACTCTCTATGGTAGATCGGCATCTCTCTGGACTTAAGTCTTTAGCCTTAGCTGCGGAGAGTCTGGTTTGCTTCTTCAGAATGAGTTTTCTTGACGCTGCTGGTTGAGTTGTCGATGGTGGCACTGTAGAAACGATAGGGACTTTTGGGGCTGATGTTGTCTTTGTGGTACCGGACGCGGTTGGAACTACTATGGAGGTTGGAGCGGATAAGGGTTGCTCTGTGGTTGCGGTCGGAACATCCGCAGGAGTCAATACTGACGAGGGCTGAGATGTGGTTGTCGCTGTAATATCTGGTAAAAGAAAGAAGAAAAAAAATTAAATTAACCCACCGCCTCACAACACCACGGAGGCTTTGCTGCCCCTCACCCTCCCCTCTTCCAATGAGAGAAGGGGAGGTGTGTTATAAAAGGTGCACACCTCCCATTCTCTCGAAGGCACCTGAGCAGAAGGGAGAGGAAAAAATGAGAGGGAAGAAAAGAAATGAAGAAGAAAGAAAGAAAGAGAAAGGAAAGAGAAAAGTAAAAAAGAAAAGAAAGGAAAGAAAGAAAGAAAGCACCGCCACCATCTAGTTCGGAAAAGAAGACTATAGAAGAATGATGGGCTAATAAATTGAGGTATTTGATAGGGATCATTATTTATGAATTATTGAATTAATTGATGTTATTAATTTAGAATTGATTTTTGAATTGATTAAGAATGAAAATAGATATAGCACTACATATTGTCCATAGTGCACTTAAGAACTAGTCATACCTTTTAATAATTAATGAAATAATTATATATCATTATTCATATTAATTGTTAATAATTATTAAATCATCATTGTTAAATTGATAATTGTTAATAATCGTGTATGTTTATGATGATTATTAATTGTTAATTAATTGATTATCGTTAAATGAAAATAGTTATGGCTAATTGTATTAATGATATTATTGATGATATAGTTTACATATTGTTTATGATTAAATATTATTTATTGAATAATATCATGATTGTATTGATAACTGTAATGTGCTTCTAGTATTGATTGTATAATTGATTGAGTCACACCTAGAAGCGTTGTTGCATGTACAGCCGTAATTAGGTTTTAAAATTGACAACAATGGATTGTGATTGTAATTGGCTTATTGAAGATTGTAATCTCGATGGATTGTATTGTGGGGTGCATATCTCATCCCTAGATATTCCTAAACTATTGATCATATTGTGGGGTGCCGATCTCATCCTGTGATATTTTCAGATCATTGATTTATGACCTAGACTATCCAGGCTTGGCCAGCCTTATTGACGTCGAGATGACCATTGTCTTCAATACATTGATAAATGAACACATATTAATTGATTGATTGAATTATTGAAAATTGATAAATATCATATGACATATTATGATGACTTATTGGGGACGGATATATGAGGACGGCTTATTGGGAAGTCATAGGAGAGACTACCAAAATGTCATATGATATATGATAAGGTAAATGAAGTAAAAGATAAACTTCATTTATTATTGATTGGTTATGAGCTATTGCTCATTGACATTGATACATTGTGTACCTATGNGTACTTATTGATGCTCATAACATTATTGATAATTGTAAAGATTGAACATTAATTAAGAACTAAAGAAAAGAACAAACTTCATTTATTATTGATTGGTTATGAGCTATTGATTATTGAAATTGACATATTGTGTGCATATGGGTACTTATTGATGAGTATAACAATATTAATAATTGCAAAGACTGAACATTGATTATTGAATAACATTAAATAGTAACAATAATGACTACCATAATGTACTAATAAGAGTTAGTACTCATAGATGACATTGATTATTGCTATAGTATAAGATACATCTAGCTTATTGATATTAATTTATATTGATGAAACACAAAATTATATTATGATAGAGTAATGAACTGATTAGCTTACTGTTATCCATTAAATTAATACTTTCATAATGTGCTAAGTAAAATTAGTACATTGAAACATATTGATTATATTAGGATAGTTGACATGCCTAGTATATTATTGATTATTGATTGATATAATCTTTTGAGATCACCGTTCTGATATAAATGTTACTACCACATACGACTAACAAGGATGGACTACCCCTGCATTTTGGATCCGTGCAAGTAATCGAGAATAACGGATCGCGGTGGCGCTGCTCTTAACATAAAGATTGCACATGGTACATGTATAATTTTTTGTTATTATTATTGAGTCTTATAGTGAATATATGTGAAGATTAGCAATTTTTTGTTGTTTATAGTTTTATATCCTATATTATTTGTTATCATAGCGTTCCAGAGACCACCTGACCGCATGTCGAATATCGATTCGGCCGCGTGTCTAGGCCGGATTTTGGGGCGTTATAGTCGAGGTTGCTGGCTCTCCTTTGACCTTGGTTCTCGCCATCTTAGGTGGCGATGTGGAGGATGGGACCGATCGGAGCGGCCTCACCTCGAGAATAAGGTGAGGTGGAAGTGCGATCGCAATAGGCACAGCAGGCGCGGGCAGGCACAACATCTTTTTTGGGCGTGGTCTCACCGTGACAATGAGAGGGTCGTTAGTAGTTGTGCAATGCTTTGCTTTCGACTTTGGCCTCCATGTTCTTCCTGTCACCTGCCTATCATTACTACCATCTTCTCATCAGGTGCTTCTTGAAAGGATGTAACCAACGGCACATTACTAGGGCATGAAGGTGGGTGGTGATTTTGGGGGAGTAGAGAGAGAAATTGCCAACTTGGTTTCCCTTAATAGGGGGTAAAATCCAAGAGTGACAGGAAATTGGAAAATATTTCCGCTCGGCGTTTATTTTTTCACCAGTCAGTCAAGTCCCTACATCTCTAGGATCACGACTCTGTATCTGTGATAACCTGAAATCAAAAGAAAAATGAAGAAATTAAAAATTCGTTAGTTAGTCTGGGTTGCCTCCCAGCAAGCATCACTATTTACTGTCCTTGACTAGACATTTCCCATGTGTTTAGGGTGGTTGTTCATCAGCTGATCTCAAGTCGACCGATTCTTCTCTAAGGATTTCTATCCGGGCTGGTGCATTTTCAGCCACTGTCCGTTCACTTTGAAAGTGTTCCCTTCTCCGAAAGTAACTCCACTGCTCCATGATCGAAGACTATTGATAATAAACGGACCAGTCCAATGTGATTTGATCTTCCCCTGAAAGATCATTAACCTCGAATTGAAGAGATGAACTTTGGCTCCGACTTTAATTAACTTGAAGGATGTGTTTGTCGTGCCAAGCCTTAGTTCTTTGCTTATAGATTTTTGCATTCGCATAGGCTTAGAGTCTTCATTCTTCGAGTTATGCTAGTTGCAAGTTTCAGTTGTCTCTGTCAAATCTCATATCCATGTTTAGTTGCTTGATGGTCCAATAAGTTTTGTACTCCAACTCAACTAGCAGGTGGCATGACTTCCCATACACGAGTTGGTAAGGTGTAACTCCAAAGGGTGTCTCAAATGTTGTCCTGCAGGCCCACAAGGCTTCATCTAACTTTGATGACCAGTTTTCTCTGACTTTGGTATGATATTCTCTAATATTATTTTGATCTGCTGATTGGAAACTTCAACTTGGCCACTTGTTTGTGGACGATAAGCTGTTGACACTCTTTGATAGATCTCGTACCTCTTGAGCAAGTTTCGAACTGCCTCTCTGCAAAATGCTTTCCTCCATCGCTGATAACCATCCTTGGAACTCCAAATCGTGGAAATATAAACTTACTAAAGAGTTTCCGAACTGCGGTAGCATCATAATGAATTTTTGGGATTGCTTCTATCCATTTTGACACATAATCAACAACTACAAGTATATACTTGAATCTTCCAGATGATGGGAACATTCACATGTAATCAATTCCCCAAACATCGAAGAGTTCGACATCAAGGATCCTAGCCAGTGGCATTTCATCCCTTTTGAAATGTTTCCAGTCCCCTAACAACTATCATAGTCGTCCATGTAGGCTTTCACATCCTTGAATATAGTAGGCCAATAGTATTCATCTTGTAGTATTTTCGTGGCTGTTCTTTGAATTCCACCATGTCCTCCATATGCTGAGTTGTGACATTCTTTTATGATCTTGAGAGTTTCTGACTCTAGTGCACACCTCTTGACTTGCCCGTTTGAACAACTTTTGAAAAGCATAGGATCATCCAAATAGAAATTTTTGAGTTCACTGAATAACTTTTTCTTTCCTTGTCTTGTCATTTCTATTGAAATGTATCCTCTCCCAAAAGCTTGTTGATGTGCTAGTAAATTTGCTATGTCGGTATACCAAGGTGGCTTCCTGTTGATAATGGCAAAGAGGAAGTCATCATGGAAGTCTTCATTAATGGGTATGGAGCAATCTTCAGGGATTCCAACAGTCTTGATAAATGATCTGCTACTAGGTTTTAAGCTCCTTTCTTGTCTCGGATTTCTAGATCAAATTTCTGCAGCAATAAAACCCATCTGATTATTCGAGGTTTAGAATCTTTTTTTTTTCTGCATCAAGTGTTTCACAGCCATGTGATTTATATAGACTAGCACTTTGGATTCTACAAGATAGGGTCTTAAATTTGTCAATTGCATAGAATATGACTAACATTTTCTTCTCGATTGTGGTGTAGTTTTACTGAGCAGGATCTAGAGTTCTACTAGCATAGTATATCATTGTGTTGCACTTGTCCTTCCTCTGTCCTAGCACAGCCCCTACTACATGGTCGTTTGCATCACATCACTGTTGCTCTTCTTGTGTCTTTAGCATTATCTTTAGGAAAATATAGGACTTTATGCAGGGGCTAGTGGTAGCTAGCTGGTTGTTCAGATTGAATTGGGTTTGAACTCTGTGCTGCAGGTTCAGGTAGATCAACATCTTCTCCAGGCTGATTTTGGACAATCTGATCCTCTAGCTTTTCTGGTACAGAAGTAGTTTCTGTAGCTGGTTGTCTTGGAGGTAGATTCTTCCCACTTCTTAGTGTAACAGCTTGGACTTGCTCTCTAGGTTTTGGCTCTGGCTTTCCTGGTGAAGCGTCAGTCGTGATGTTGTAGCATAGAAGAAAAACGGTTTGCTATTTATGGCTGAAATTTTTTTTCTTTAGTATATCTTGACCATAGAAGTCGAGAGACACTTTTGGAGCGCAATCCGACGAGCATAAATATTACTAAAAATGGGATCATCTATAGTAAAGGGGGACCGATATCTACACGACCGAGCACCCGAACCGGGCGAAAACGGGTGGCAAATTGGAGCTCACGGGGAATGTTTCCGTCCCCAAAGTGATGGCCCTAAAGCCTTGCCCATCCGCGAAGCAACCTCGACTGAATCATGTATCAAGTTTGATCCTTAACGGCAATACCAAGTGCTCTCTCACGCACCAACCATAAAGGCGCCATAGAATGCACGGAAAATTATACCAATTGCTATATGACACGCCGAATCTGAATCTACTTATCAATTTTTGCGACAACCAGAGTTGTACGAAAATTCTCAAAATTCATTAAAGTTCAAATTCTAAAGGGTGAATTCAAATTATAAGGGTAAATTAGAGATAATTATAGAAAAATAACGGCTCGCTATCTATGGCCGCTGATTTTTCCTTGAGTATATCTTGCCCATAGAAGTTGAGAGAAAATTTTGGAGCGCAATCCGACGAGTGTAAAAAGTATTAAAATGAGATCATCTATAGTAAAGGAGGACCGGTATCTACACGATCGAGTGCCCAAACCGGGCGAAACGGGTGGCGAATCAGAGCTCACGGGGTATGTTTCAATCCCCAAATTGTGATGGCCCTAAAGCCTTGCCCGTCCGCGAAGCAACCTCGACGGAATCGTGTACCGAGTTTGATCCTTATCGGCAATACCATGTGCTCTCTCACGCACCGACCATAAAAAGCGACATAGAAAGCAGGAAAATTATGCCAATTTTTCTAGGCATGCGATATGACATGCCGAATATACTTATCGATTTTTGTGACAACCAGAGTTGTACGAATATTCTCAAATTCATTAAATTTCAAATTCTAAAGGGTGAATTCAAATTCTAAGCGTAAATTAGAGATAATTATAGAAAAATAACGGCTCACAATCTATGGCCGCTGATTTTTCCTTGAGTATATTTTGCCCATAGAAGTCGAGAGAAAATTTTGGAGCGCAATCCAACGAGCGTAAAAACTACTAAAATGAGATCATCTATAATAAAGGGGGACCGATATTTACACGACCGAGCGCCCGAACCGGGCAAAATGGGTGGCAAATAAGAGCTAACGAGGTATGTTTCCATCCCCAAATTTAGATGTTACTAAAGCCTTGCCCATCCACGAAGCTACCTCGACGGAATCGTGTATCGAGTTTGACCTCATGCGACCTCAACTCGGAACCATTAGTTTTCCGAGTCAGCAACCCACATTCTCCTACGACACATCATACCCATCTAGCAGAGTCGGCGTCTCTCAGGAGGTTTGAACAACAACTGAGAGCAGCACCACCAGCTCCCTGCAACCCACCCCAGCAGCCTCTCCCATCTTGAATCAACACTTTGGATAGTGTTGGATTTAAGTTTGGGGGAGCCAATAGTACGGTCTATACTCCTTTATTTTTGTACCATTTGTATATATTTTGGGCATTATTACCATCTTCACATACACTCCTTGCCCTTGAAAATTTGTCACAGCATGCATCAAGCTACTGAACTCGACCCTGCAACCTGAACCTGTCTATTTGCTTGCCCCAAGCTGATTTTTGCTTGCACTGAACTCAAAAATTAAACAACATTATGAACATGTTTTCAGAACTCACAGCC
>LTAE01014505.1:0-11357 GCA_001647135.1 Pontederia paniculata | reverse complement strand
GACAGATATTGTGCGAGTGAGTGAAAGCCTTAGTTCCCCTTGTGTGAAGGGTCCAAGAGCTCTTGAGAGGATTCTGTAAGAGGTTATCTCCTTGTCCTCAGTGCAAGAAAGGAGAAGTTGTAAGGGAGCCTTCGCCCTTGAAGAAGGAAGTAGTGATCTCCGGAGATCTCGTGGGAGAAGACCGGAGCGGGGACATAGGCCAGGAGTTCGGCCGAACCTCGTCAACAAACTTGGTGGTTGCGTGTTGTTCGTTTTTCTCTCTACTCTCTTCTCTGTTTGTTTATGTTTGCATTTACAAGCTTCAACCGTTAACTCATCTAAACTAAGTAAAAGAGAGAAATATTTTTAATACACCAATTCACCTCCCCCCTCTTGGTGCCATCCAGATCCTACATAAATAATTATGAATCAATTGTCCAAAAATAATATAATATTTATGAAGAATAAGTATTAAGGTCTAATTTTCATTGGATCTAGAATTATCTCAATTAAATCTATCTACGAGAAGCTATGATTGAAATATAGATATTCTTTTATGTCGTCTTAGAAATGATACAACTTAATTTTTAAGGAGGTTACCAAATAGTAGTAGGAGTGAAGAAAATGATGATGAGAAAATAGTTGTAGGATTGATTTTCTCAAGCTGAAAACAATATGAAAGATGTGAAGTACAAAAATAATTAGTATTGTAATTTTGGACTATCGAACTATGTAAAGAGAATTGGATTGTATGCTCGTGTATTTTTTAAAGATAAATTTAAGGGATATGAAAATTTGAAATTTTCATATGGAAAACTAGGGAGTGTACTTTCGTAGGACTATAATTATCGAAATTAAATACTTATTGGTTGAATTATAAATTTACTAATGGGAATCGAAATTGACGATGGTAGAAATTTTATATGATAAATCAAATGAAGATGTAAATTTGACATTTTTCTATGTAAAGTTTGGAACCTTTAAAAGAAATCATAGTCTCGAAAATTAATGTGATATAATAGGTAATGAATTTCAAATAATTAAAGTGTTAAATTTATCAAGTGAAATGTGAGGTTAATTATTCATAATTCTTGAATAAAAAACTAAGGTACATCCTCTTTTAAAGATTTCCTTATGATATAATAATATTGAATTTTAGTTTAGTTCTTATTGAAAATTTCAATTATGATCAAACATTGACACATGATGATTATGTTATGAGTATTGAAATGGATGGATGGTTGTTCCATGATTATGTGCGCAATGATGATGAATATATGACAAATATTCCAATGCAAATAATGAGAGTGATAACATAATTAATTATGTTGTGAGGAGTTATGTAGAAATTCAAAAATGAATTTTATTTTTAAGAATGTTACAATTATATTGCTGAGGACCGGTCGTAGCACATATTTGAGCTATAGGCCTGCCCATATTGGAAAGAGAGAGGATAAGTCACAACTCTCTCTCTCTCTCCCATATGCCTCACATGGATGTTTGGTGAAAACGACCCTTCGGCACCCTAATCTAACTTACTTCCATATGCCTCCTATGTTATCCCCCAATTTTTTTTCATTACTTTGTTTTCCTTTTGTTTCTTTATCCATATATATTTCTTCTCTCCCCCATGCATCTAATGATGTCAGCAACAAAAGGAGGAGGAAGGAAAGACACACAACATAGTAGTTGAGGCTAAAGCTAGGATGAAATGTGAAAATACGATCTTACATAAAAAAAGTTTGTTTAACAAGATCTAACCATGGATTTAAAGAAACAATATTGGATATTGATGACTTCATAATGTTCTTCCATTGATCATTGAGTAAAATAAATAATGTTGGACTATTGATTCGTACCATTTTGTACAGCGCTTATTGTTGATTGCATGGTACCTACTGAACTTCGATTAATTGATGTCATTGATTAATTTGTGTGTGTATATATATATATATATATATATATATATATATATATATATAATATATATATAATATTTTATTGTGTACAATGATTATTACAAAAAAATTATTGTTATGTTTATTTTAATATAAATAATCTATACTCATTGTTATGATATTTACATAAACTTTTCAAAAGCTCATAGGTGAGGAATCTCCTTGTGTTGATTACTTGATTTTTACTATGCTGGTTGAAAGTGTGTGCGATAATGAGGCTGCTTTGGGGATTGTTGTAATATTATTATGTCATGTGTGACAAACATTGAGTTGTAATGAAGCACTAATTTAAATGCTATTTATATGTACTTTGGAACTGTGAGGATTGTTAGTTTACTACTTCTTCGCATTTATTAGAATTTTTTATATTATATTATTTTTATGTTTTTCTAATGTTTTGTTTATGTTGATTAGTCATGGACAATAAAATAGTTAAAGTATCTGATCTTGTATTGCTTATGCGAGGAGACTTTGCCATACGATGAAATGTCAAATTTTGAAGCATTAGTTTGACATTTTGTCATTATTATTTTTGGAGTAAAATAGGTAAATTTGAGAATTTTAATAGGTCCCATATTTGCGATTTTTTTTATTTTCTAATATATACATTATATTTTCTCTCTCATTATTTTAAAGTTAGATATGAAAGAAATATTGTCCGTTCAAAAATTAATAAACTTGTTTTTGTTGTTTTTTGATCCTATTTAAAAAAAATGAATTATCAAAGAACTCAAGGCACAAATCACCGGTTACAGGGGCAGTTGGCCGAAAAGAAATTTCAATGGTGCATAGGCCATGAGCAGCACTACCCGTTGAGCTTATGTTGTAACCATTTTCATATGATATTTTGAGGAAACATATTATTGAAAAATAATTTATTTTCGTAGCTTGGTTGTTTAAGAACAAATAATACTATAAATTAATTCTTGTTTCTCTATATCACATGAGTAATTATGTGCTATGTTGGAAAAAAAGAAAATATCATTATTTACATGAGTAATAGTGTAATACAATAAATATTTTTTTAGTATTTTTTTTAAGATCGAATTTCTTTGATTGCAAAATAAAAAGAAAATAAATAATTCACTATTTTTTCCCTAAAGCAAATATGACCTAAACATAAGAATCACATATTTAATCGTAGGACCAGTGTATAATGCGGGAGAAAGAAATAGTATGGATTTAAATTTAATAATGAAAATGACAAAAAAAAGTGAAATGAGAAATTATTTCTTTTTTTCATCTTTCTTTGGACTCTTCATAGAAAATTACATCAACCACAATAAATTTTCTTATGTCATCAAACACAAAAATTGACTAATGAAGAAAAACATAAGTAAAAAAAATGAATACTAGCATCATTATGAGTCCTCTTGTAGTGATGAAACAACGGAGTTTCATACTTTTTATTTCACTATTTGGTTGAGTCGGGAGGAAGTGAGGAGAAGGTAAGGTAAGATAAGAAAATGAAATGTGAAAAAATAAATTTTATTTGTTTGATATAATTAAAAGAAATATATAGAAATAAAAAGTTTGTGTGATAATTTTAGTCGAATAAATATGTCAATTTGAAAGAAATAACATGAAATTTCACTTTTCTCATGAAAAATAACAAAAAAGATGAAACGAGAAATGATTTCTTTTTTCATTTTCCTCTGGACTCTTCATAAAAAAATTATGTCAACCACAATAAATTTTCTTGTGTTATCAAACACAAAAGTTGATTAATGAAAACTATAGTAAGTAAAAAAAAGAACATTAGCATCATTTGGTGCCCTCTTGTAGTCATGAAATTATGGAGTTTCATTATTTTTATTTCACTATTTGGTTGAGTCGAGAGGAAGAGAGGAGAAGGTAAGATAAGATAAAGAAAGAGAAATGAGAATAAAATAATTTTAATTTATTTGATATAATTAAAAGAAATAGAGAGAAATAAAAGTTTGTGTGATAATTTTATCTGAATAAATATATTTATATAATAAATTAAATAAAGTGAAAAGTAAATTTATTTATATTTTTAGGGCGTGGACTGTGAAATGTTGAAGAGACAGAAAAAAATGAAGACCTTCCTTTTCGTCAAACGTGTTGTAATTGAGTGTTAGGTATAATCTCGATGCTATTAAAAAGTTTGCTTTCTTTTTCAGAAACATGTTACATTGTGAGCCGTCTTAATTAGAATTCGTTAATAGACATACTGACAAATTCTATGATACTAGTAACCCGAGAATGCAAATTGCAGATGACGAGGGAAAATTGTTAAAAAAATTGAACGAAATAATTAAGCTGACACAAGTGTTTTTTCCAATGATATGCAATATGAAAACTACCTAATTACCTGATAATTAAGAGAATTATTTGATTTGAAGGCCTACACAAATTATTCTGTGGCCTTCTAATTTTACCCTCGCATCTCGTAGGCTTGGATTTGTTGTTCCAGCTGCATTAGAGACTATAATTCAATTAAACAAGCTTAAACGATCGACAAGTGCTATTTTTTATTTCTTAGTCTACTACTTCTTCACATTTATTAGAATTGTGTTTTTTTATATTATGTTATTTTTATGTTTTTCTAATGTTTCATTTATGTTGATTAGTCATGTACAATAAAACAGTTAAAGTATGTAATCTTGTATTGCTTATGCGAGGAGACTTTGACATATAATGAAATGCTAAATTTTGAAGTTTTATCATTATTTTTTTTTGGAGTAAAATATATTGTCCGTTCAAAAATAAATATGCTTGTTTTTCGTTGTTTTTCATTATTTTTCAATCCTATTTGAAAACAAATAAATTATCAAAGAACTCAATGTCCAAATCATAGCAGTTGACCCGAAAAGAAATTTCAATGGTCCATGGGCCATGAGGAGGGGTGCCCGTTGAACTTATGTTGTAACCATTTTCAGATGATATTTTGAGGAAATATATTATTGAAAATAATTTATTTTCGTAGCTTGGTTGTCTAAGAACAAATAATACTATAAATTAATTATTGTTTCTTTGTATCACATGAGTAATTATGTGCTATATTGGAAAAAAAAGAAAATATCATTATTATTTCATATGAGTAATACAATAAATAAGTTTTTGGTACTTTTTTTGCAGATCGAATTTCTTTGATTGCATAATCAAAAGAAAATGAATAATTTGCTATTTTCTCCCTAAAGCAAATATGACCTAAACATAAGAATCACATATTTGAT
The DNA here is from genome assembly GCA_001647135.1 of Pontederia paniculata. NCBI lineage: Eukaryota > Viridiplantae > Streptophyta > Magnoliopsida > Commelinales > Pontederiaceae > Pontederia > Pontederia paniculata. The sequence continues at coordinate 6,220 of LTAE01014505.1, read as the reverse complement.
CGTAGGAGTAGTGTGTAATGATAGCATGTATTTAACTTTAATAATGAAAATGACAAGAAAATGTGAAAGAAGAAATGATTTATTTATTTTTTCGTTTTTCTTTGTACTCTTCATAAAAAATTACATCAACCACAATAAACTTTCTTGTGTCATCAAACACAAAAATTGATTAGTGAAAACAAGCATAAGTAAAAAAATGAATACTGACATCATTGTGAGTCCTCTTGTAGTGATGAAACAATGGAGTTTCACACTTTTATTTCACTATTTGGTTGAGTCGGGAGGAAGTGAGGAGAAGGTAAGGTAGTATAAGAAAATGAAATGAGAAAAAAAATAAATTTTATCTGTTTGATATAATTAAAAGAAACAGAGAGAAATAAAAGTTTGTGTGATAATTTTAGTGGAATAATATATCTATTTGAAATAAATAACATGAAATTCCACTTTTCTCATGAAAAAAAATAACAAAAAACGTGAAATGGGAAATGATTTCTTTTTTTTCATTTTCCTCTGGACTCTTCATAAAAAAATTACGTCAACCACAATAAATTTTCTTGTGTCACCAAATGCAAAAGTTGATTAATGAGAAAGTGAAATGAGATAAGAAAGTGAAATGAAGATTTTATATATTATATCTTCTTTGTGAAGATTTTAAAATTAGATATGAAAGAAATATTGTTCGTTCAAAAATAAATATACTTGTTTTTGTTGTTTTTCAATCCTATTTGAAAACAAATGAATTATTAAAGAACTCAAGGCACAAACCACCGTTATAGGGGTAGTTGATTGAAAAGAAAGAAACTTCAATGGTCCATGGGCCATGAGCAGCACTGCCCGTTGAGCTTATGCTGGAATCATTTTCAGATGATATTTTGAGGAAATATATTATTGAAAAATAATTTTTCGTAACTTGGTTGTCTAAGAACAAATAATACTATAAATTAATTCTTGTTTCTCTATATGACATGAGTAATTTTGTACTATATTGGAAGAAAAGAAAATATCATTATTTTTCACATGAGTAATAAAATAAATTAATTTTTAGTACTTTTTTTAAGATCGAATTTCTTTGATTGCAAAATAAAAAGAATATGCATAATTTGCTATTTTTTCCCTAAAGCAAATATGATCTAAACATAAGAATCACATTTGATCGGAGCAGTGTGTAATGCGGGAGAAAAAAAATAGCATGGATTTAATTTTAATAATGTAAATGACAAAAAAATGTGAAATGAGAAATGATTTCTTTTTTTTTTCATTTTTCTTTAGACTCTTCATAGAAAATTACATCAACCACAATAAATTTTCTTGTGTCATCAAACACAAAAATTGATTAATGAAGACAAGCATAAGTAAAAAAAAAAAATTGAATAGTCCTCTTGTAGTAATGAAACAATGGAGTTTCACACTTTTTATTTCACTATTTGGTTGAGTAGGGAAAAAGTGAGGAGAATGTAAAGTAGGATAAGAAAATGAAATGAGAAAAAAAGTAAAATTCGTTTGATATAATTAAAAGAAATAGAGATAAATAAAAGTTTGTGTGATAATTTTAGTCGAATAAATATATCTATTTGAAAGAAATAACATAAAATTTCAGTTTTCTCATGAAAAAATAACAAAAAAGGTGAAATGAAAAATGATTTCTTTTTTCATTTTCTTTTGGACTCTTCATAAACAAATTACGTCAACCACAATAAATTTTCTTGTGTCACCAAATGCGTAAGTAAAAAAAATGAATACTAGCATCATTTTGTGTCCTCTTGTAGTGATGAAATTATGGAGTTTCACTATTTGGTTGAGTCGGGAGGAAGAGAGGAGAAGGTAGGATAAAAAAGCGAAATGAATTTTTTTTAATTTATTTGATATAATTAAAAGAAATGGAGAGAAATAAAAGTTTGTGTGATAATTTTATCTGAATAAATATATTTATATAATAAATTAAATAAAGTGAAAAGTAAATTTATTTATTTTTAGGGATTGGACACTGAAATGTTGAAAGAGATCGAAAGAAAATGAACACTTTCCTTTTCGTCAAATATGTTGTAATTGAGTGTTAGATATAATCTCGATGCTATTAACAAGTTTTTTTCTTTTTCAAAATCATGTTACCGTATGAGCTGTCTTAATTAGAATTCGTTAATAGACATACATGTTGATGCTGACAAATTCTAAGATATTGGTAACCCAAGAATGCAAATTGCAGATGATCAGGGAAAACTGTTAAAAGTTTGAACGAAATAATTAAGCTGACACATGTGTGTTTTCCAGTGACGGGCACTATGAAAACTATAACCTGCTAATTAAGAGAATTATTTGATTTGAAAGCCTACACACGGACAAATTATTATGTGGCCTTCTAATTCTACCCTCGCATCTCATAGGCTTGGATTTGTTGTTCCAGCTGCATCAGAGACCATAATTCAGTTAAACAAGCTTAAACGATCGACAAGTGCTCTTTTTGATTTAATACTGATATAAATAAATATATAATGAGATAGAAGAGAAAATAACAGCGTTCATGATTCTATTTCAGGTTGATAAGGGAGCATTAATCAAATTCATGTTATACTTTTAAGAAAAGAACTCAAGATATACTTTTCAGATAAGAACTCATGATATTATTTTTTAGTTTTCAGAAAATAAGATTGCAGTAAGAAACTTTCTGAGTTTCACAGTGATGTTGCAGAATATTTATTCAATTTTCCATGAGATTTCATTTTCACTTATATATGTTCAAGGGAATTATTTCCAAGATTTAAGAGTTACCTGCAGCATGGTCTTGAATTTGTTCTGAAGATTACGGTATTCATTATTGACCATGACCAAGGCCCTTATACATCTGACAAGTGCAAAATAACAGATACATTACTCATTTTTTGAGACAAAAAAGAGATAACAAATATTTTCTTTACGAAAGAAGAGATATGGATTGAGGAAAAAAGTAAAAAAAAAGGATAAAAGAAACACTCTTTTCTGAGGGTTAGTACTTACATGGTAGCATATCTCATTGTAACATCCTAATTACACTTAAGATTCTCATAATTTCACATCTGATGTATTCTAACTTTTTCAGATGTAAGATGCCAACATGGTAACCTCACCAAAGCAATGTTGGAAATTGTTGCTATTATAATATTTGAGTTGTAAAAAAAAAGTGCATTGGAGTCAATATTTGAGTTGTGTTTGCTACATTAAAGACAAGTTTTCGTGAGAGATAAATTCTGAGAAAATATTTTTTGGAAATGTATCTAATTTTCCTATTTGATCTATAACATTAGATGTAGCATCTTGATAAAAAAATGTTTTCCCTTAGAAAAGAGAACTTTTTCCCCAAAATTGTATTCAAAGTTTTTTATTCACGAAAGATTGTCCATTATTTTTTTTTTGTCAATCACAGACAAATGGGGAAATATTTTCTCTCAATTAAACATAACCTTATGAACAATTTCTGCTTCAAAGCAAGTTAAATGGTTATTGATTTGATACAAATATGGAAATAAAAAGGTGAAAATCCACATTTTGATACCACAGATATTCCTCTCAATTAAACATAACCTTATTGAAGCTTCAATGCGAATTGGATGGCTTAAAGTATAAATAAAAAAACTAGTTTAAGTTAAATATAAATTTCACTGTTTATGTCTCAGAAATCACATGGACAAAATACAAGAGAAATTAAAGAAAATACAAGTGAGATGTTCCTTGTTTAACAGAAAGAGTGCACAGAGACAAAAGTTTCTCTTTTTTTGAAGAAAAAAAGTTAACGACATGATTTATGATCACCGAAAGAAGAAATGAAGACTTATTGAGTCGGTTTACTAACCCTTCTTTGTTACTGCTTTCATAAAACTGACGGAAGTGAACGCATGCTGAATTCATCCTTTGAGCACCCACACTGCACCAAATGTTCAAGAATCAAACGAAAATTGAAAAGGTTGTGATGATAAAAGTAGATAAAATACACCATCATTGCAAATGTTGCAAATCTATGTATTTTTACAAAACTACGACTCGTGTTCTGCTGCATGGAGTAAGACTTCTCAGCAATGATAAATAGGCTAGTACTTCTGGACATATCAAGAAAAATTACTAGTAACAGAAATGGCTTGGCGTTCATGTAGAAAATGATGATCTTTCATAATTCTTTCACATTCACTCTGAAAAGCTCTGATGAAAACTGTATATATGAGTTTTTCATTGTCATAATAATGTCTGATATATATTATAAGGGTCTTCTTTTTCTCTCTAGGAAATAAAAATAGATCTGCATAATAGATTTGATTGTATCTTTGTTAAAAGAGCAAAGGATGATTGCCAATATTTGCAACCATCCATCTTTGTTATATTAGAGATCTGGGTATGAGTCAATACCATATCAAGATTTGTTCATGCATAAAATTGAATTTGCAAAGGAGTTCTCTTCATAAGAGAAAATCCAGTGTCGAATTCTTGTCTATCGGCAGATGCTATATCTTGACAAGTTTGTACATTCTAGTAAAGAATGGTTAAAATATAATCATATTACTTCCAGCAAGAGGGTTAAGGGTAAAACTGAATAGGGAAGGGGGAGATTTTCTTCAAAGGAAACTTGAGCCTGTAAAAGTCTCATAATTTATGGAATATGGAACCTTTTTCTTCATGAGTAATGAGTTTGTGTCTGACGAGGAGAAGAAACTGCATAAAAGATACACTGAATGATAGATTGAGATTTCATATCAGAATGATACTAGCTATCACAAGAAAAAAATATCTGCTTGTACATATGTGAAAGAAGGCTTAACAGATTAAGTTTGCTGTTGGTTGAAAAAGTGTCCTCGATCTCATATTTTACAAATAGACTCTCAGGACGAGAATGTAAATGATAAAATCTGATCAGAGTACAGAACTCAGCTGAAGCAGCTTGGGATAAGGCTAATCCACTGGACTAAAAGAAAGAAGCAGAATTTGATAATGCTTGGTGATGAAACAATTAAGAATGACTCTAAGCAGATAGCAAATTGATAATGCTTGGGGCTGAAACAATTTAGAAAGGAATAAACATTGGTTTCTTAAGTACACAATTTCCTAGAAAATGAAGAAACATATTTATTTCTAGCAATCATCATCAACTGCTGAACATAATATTTTCTAACTCTGTGCAAACTCATCACATAAAAAAGGTTTTATAGAAATGACAAATTTGTGTTGATCATTTAATGGAATCTGTAAAATAACACAAACGAGAAAAGAAATATGATAAGAAGTTATAGAAGAAAACCATGAACTACTCCCTTTAAGCTGATGAACATAGGCAGCCACTTGTTGGTAATCAACAATAGTATGATTCCTGGAGAAAATGGAACACATTATAATAAAGTAAAAAAGAAGACTCAAATATCAAAGAATTTTGAGAACTGCAATGACAGAACCAAAAACAAAGAGTCCTACAATAATGCCGTCAGTTCTGTCAGTATCCTCTCTGAGTCCTCACAGAACAAGATGATTACGTCTGCAACAAATCCGGGGTTACTTTCATCTTGCAAAGTCTGAATCAGTTCGAACTGTCGATCCAAAATGCCCTGAAGTCATTAAAGGCAGAATTAACCATCGTTACAACATCAGATGACTCATGTAAACCAAATTCTTTTTATGCAACTTCCAGATTTTGTAATCAGCAGAAAAACACAATAAAAGGTTCCACAGAATATTCTTTTAAGATGTCAAAAGTCAAAAAGATCAAATTTTCTTACGGAAACCGGAGAAAAAGCGTCGACTTTAAGATTTACATGCAGATAATTTGGAGGTTGGAGTCGAAATCCGGCCAAAATAAGACTCCACGATGAATCCAATTATGAAAACGGCGATCACGTTACAGTAAGATCATACATATATACATATATGAAACAAAAAAACCTACATCCTTTGCTCTTCTGTAAAGAAGAAAGATTGCATATATACATTATATATTCGTTCACAAAATATGGATTACTGCATGAAAAATCAACAAAACGCAAGAAATTAAATCAAAGTTAACTTATGCTTTCAGCACCTCTGTGTACATAGTCTTCATCAAGGCATTAAGTTCCACCTGCAGCTCCTTTAGAGCCATTGACACAGAGAGAGCCAGAGAGTAGGGCCAAAGAGGAGGAGAAGAAAGGAATTTGTGCGAGAAGAGAGTTTGAAGTGGTGCTCGTAATTATAGGAATTAGAGAGAGAGAGAGAGAGAGAGAGAGAGAGAGAG
>LTAE01014501.1:0-11360 GCA_001647135.1 Pontederia paniculata | reverse complement strand
AATTAAATCTATAGCATTCCAAGATAAATCTGAGGTAAAGCAAATTAAATGGAAATGAATTATCCTAATGGGCTAAAAAAAATTTGTTTTGGGCCGGTCATGTAGAAAACTATGAATGGGCCTTATTTAAACTTTGGTCAAGATTAAAAAAAATAATCCTATGCTCAGAAGAAAAAAGAGAGTGTACGACTGAGATCAAAAGAAAAATATCCAACGGCCTAGAAGGAAAACGAGTGGAGAGGGAGAAGGCTACTGTTCACCTTCTTCTCCGTGGAGAAAAAACGCGCACCTTTCACCGGCGTTACCAGGGGAGGCTCGGGGACGGTTGTTCGGCGGGCGATTGACGCGTCTGAAGGCTCGTTGAGTGTCTCTGATGATGCCCGGTGAGGTCTGCGTCGTCAATTTGTTCTGAAAACGCGGCTTTTGGCTTCCTCGTCGGCGGCGTCGCACTTTCAGGGGAGAGGTTGCGTGAGTCGTTTCTGCGGCAATCAGCGATGGAGATCGTCGGGGTGGCGATGGGGACTCTACAGAGAGTGAAGGGAGAAGCCAGAGGGAGCGGAAGCAGAATGGGTGTCGCGTACGAAAAAAAAAACGAAGATTCGAGGTCGCCGGTGCTCTGGAGCTCTGATACCAGTGAAGGGAAGAGAAAGAAAAGTTTCGGATCACCGATGAGGACTCCCGGGACGCGCCCTATCCAATATATAGCCGCCGTGCCCGCACCCGTCCGTCCCTCAAAGGCGGCGTTTCGCGTCAACCGTTTTGGCGGTTCCGGCGCCCCTGCAGGCGCGACTCCTCGCCGACGGACGCGACCATTGGTGACCACTGCAGGTCACTACAACACTATGATCAATGTTAATGATAAGATAAATAATGAATAATACACCACATCCTTTTCGAACCTTTCATGCACACAATTTTAATTATTATCTTTTTTTAGTGCTCGATGAGCATGTAAAATATTCATCTGTCACTCCTCAAGAAGTATTACCTCCTATTCACCTATAAGCATAAAAAATAATAAATTGAGAGATGAGCATGAAGGGCTCAGTGAGAATAAATATTCTACAAAATATGAAAATTAGAAAACAAATTTGAACAAAATTTAAGCATGAAATCATGTCAAGCAATACAACATATATATAGAAGAATTATTTGATAAGATAATACTTGCAAAACAATATGCAAGGTTAAAACATGTCATGCATGATTCAAATGTCTAAGTGTCATGACATCACTCGCTAGTTAACACAACATCATCTGTGCGGGTGATCTCCACCTCGACTTCGCGAGTCGTGCTTCGCCTATACAAGACATCACCCACCCATGCACCATATGTAGATCACCTCAACTACAAGAGCTATTATTTGACCAAAAAAGTTACCACCCTCATCTCGCCCACCGCGAGTTCACTTCTCGTCCAGCACAAGTCACTACGCATGCTCTAATACATATGCATGATGTGCTATAGTTCCATTTAAGATATATTTCATATTTAAAATATAGATTTCCATATAAGATTCATAACAATCACACAATCACACAACCAAAAATCCGTAATAAGAGAATAACGTCACAACTTTTGAATCCATGGAAATCATACAACGAAATCCATAAAAACATTGGTAAATCAAAATCCACATATCATGACAATAGCTCAAAGAATATCATTAATTAACATAATTAATCATATGAGATAAAGAAATGACTTAACTAGACCACTAGCGATGTAGTTCTATATAAGTTCATAAAATTCACTCATATCGGCTATGCTCGACCTCGCCGGGTCTTCCGCGTCCAAGCGAATCTACTATCGAAGAACTAATCAAATATACGATTAAGTTCCATTGATGCCTCTTACTATTCATTTAGAAATTGCACTTGTACATGTTCGAATGTATTTCAAAATGTAGTTATCACACGATTTCTTTCTATATTTTTTACTATTTTCAGGTTTAATAATCTAGATCTCATGTACTAATCCAAATTCAATTATATTTATAGGTCTTCTTACTAGTTAGGCTTAGCTATTTAGTAATTTACTTACCTTAGGAGAAATCCCCCTTCATCCATGTGAACTTACTTATTCCCATTTACATAACTAATAATAGTATGAATTATTATTTATTAATTGAGCAATAATTTTCATCTCCTATATTTTTTCCAGTTGTCATTAATATTTTATTTTCTAGTTAATTTATCTCATTACTCCTTTATTTATTCCCGGGCCACCCTTTTAATTATATGATACTTTGTATATATTTCCTTATACTTATGGATACACTAATAACCATATATAAGTACCAGTTTAATGGCAATTTTCCATTTGTAACCTGTAATTAAATAAGAATTAAATTAATATTAGTTTTAATCAAATCCTGATTTGCAAATACTCTCACTTGACATCTTGTTAACTATCAACTAATCAAATATTTATTAATTAAAATAAGTATATAAAAGTTAGCACCACACATGCCTGACTAAAGATAATAATTTATACTCTCAAGTTAAATGGTTGTACTTAATCCTTATCATTAATTACTAAATCAAAAGTGTGCATTACTGATGGAAATTAACAACCCAAACATATATTATTCATATAGTCACACTAATCATATTTATAACAAAATATCTTGACAAGGTTACTAACATTAATTCATTCCTCATTAATTATTTTCATTAACATAAATTCACCCTAATTAATCTTTTAATAATTATCAATTAATCAAAGAATTTATCAAACTAACTCAATCACATTAAGTCAGCACAATGCAAATTAAATCCATTTAAAAGCATCGATATGTGCCAGATTAAATAAATTTAAACTCTAATTAGATTTTTTTCAGATTAATTCTTTCATTAAATCAATTAATGTGCCTAAGTTATATTAAGATTACTCCATAGGTTCTTAGTTCTTATTTGACACAAAATCAACAATAAACATAAATATATATAACTATTCTAATTAAAGATATGATCTCGCCATGTCACTCACCGAAGGAGATGTGTCATCCTCTTCAATCTATCTCTCACAACTCCCACGATGGTTAATGTCCGTGGATGACTCAACAGGATCCGACGATGGCATATCTACAGCTTCGACGATGACGTGTCTATGGGGAAATGATAACACGATAAGGGTAAACAATCTGAAAGAACTGTCACAATGATAGGTTGATGACTGCAAGATAGATGATCACTGGAAATAAAGAAGAAAACCCAAATCACGAGTCATCTTCTCAGCTCTTGTGATGCGCTCACGGACATGAGGAGATCGAGTTTCCATATGAATTGAATGAAGTTCAAAAGGGATGTTCAGCTAATCAATCATGTCACTACGGAGTATAGGGGACTCACAAATCGTCTATCAGGTCGTGCTTACTAACGAGAAGCCGGAGAGCTTCTAAATGGTGATCCCCACATCTACAATGGCATGTATCAAAATGGTGTGGAGAAAAATCAATCCAAGTTGCTCCAAAAACAAACATAGAATGGTCTAATCGAAAAATTGATTCACTAAAGAAGTGATTCATTCTTGACAAGCGTCCCGCAAGCGCACGAGGCCTCTTTGTAGTAATAAAATATCGATCCCATAGGGAAGCGGCGAAGGACTAGAATTATAATTCTCAAATAGTTATCTAAACCATTAAGGTTAAAGGAGAAAATGCTAGGCTATCAATTGCAATTAAAGAAGATGAATGTCGAAGAAGTAAATAAACTAAGCACTAAAATGAGAGTAGATATAGGAGAGACGTGTTCTAGGGTTTCGAATCCATCTAGGATGATCATGCAAAGGTGATAGTGATATAACATGCAATAGACCCTTGCTTCACTCCAATAATCATTCATTCCTTTTTCAAGGCAACACAATTCTAACTAGGATTATGGAATAACACTTTCTTGCATTCATTATAACGATAGTTGCATTTACATTCATGAGCATCAAGAAGCAATACAAGACACCTCTATTTCTAGATACCATTCATATATAATATTTAGCAAAATCTACTAGTTGATTAAGATGATTTTCATCACTTAACAACCTAGGGTAACTCAAATGAGGNGATATAGGAGAGACGTGTTCTAGGGTTTCGAATCCATCTAGGATGATCATGCAAAGGTGATAGTGATATAACATGCAATAGACCCTTGCTTCACTCCAATAATCATTCATTCCTTTTTCAAGGCAACACAATTCTAACTAGGATTATGGAATAACACTTTCTTGCATTCATTATAACGATAGTTGCATTTACATTCATGAGCATCAAGAAGCAATACAAGACACCTCTATTTCTAGATACCATTCATATATAATATTTAGCAAAATCTACTAGTTGATTAAGATGATTTTCATCACTTAACAACCTAGGGTAACTCAAATGAGGTAGCTAATCTTATAAAAATTTAACAAGATGTTCACTAAGTAAAAGAGTCACATACATGCATAATTACTATTTTAAAGCAATTAAACTCTAAATTTCATCTGATACTAAAATAAGAGAGATTAGTTATTCATAATGAGAGGGGAGAGGAGGAAGTAAAAGAGGGAAGAATTCATCATAACACTCGAATTCACAAGTTCAAACATTAACATTCAACACAATTCAAAGTCTCAAACATAAAACATTAATTGTACCTCTTACAAGTTTAAGAATCCCTAAGGGTGATTACAAGCCTCCAAATTTTGGCTCCCTTTCAAAAAAAAGGAGACAAAGAGAGTCCCCAAAACCCTAATTACCCCTCATATAGGCATTGTAGCCAAGGCCACCAACCACTAATGATCACTAACGACTCACTACTGGGCTCCAACGGGTTCAATTATGACCATTGTGTGATGCGCTACAACTTGTGAGAATGCGGTACGAGTTGGAGGCGAGCGCTACGGACATTTGAGTGCTTTACGGGAGGATGGAGATGCGCTACGACTTCATTGTTGCTGCTACGAGTAGAAGGCAACCGCTACAACTTGATGATGTTGCGCTACGGCCATCGAAAAGATGATATGGCATGCTGAGTTCGGCTACGACCTGCGCGTGTTGATGTGCTACAGATGTGCATGTCGGTTGACCCTATAAGGGTCGGTTGATCCTTCTCCTCCTCCTCTAAGTCGGTCGAACCTCCTCTCAAAGTCGGTTGATCTTGAAAACTCTGCACAATCATCCAACTTTGAGTAGCTCATAATTCTTTGAGGGAATTAATATCGAATATGAATTGAATCACATGATAAAGCTATGTAATTAGTGAATTCCGAATGTATGTATTTATCACACTCATCAACTCCTCCAAACTAAGTCTTTGCTTGTCCACAAGCAAATGTCATATATGGTAGGTTTAAAGAGTTCATATCATACACAACATATCATCAACAAATAAGGAAGTACAATTGCAAGCTTTTGAGAAAGTATAACATTTAAGTCATCAACATATGGTTGAGTCACTTCACGCCGCAAATTCCTTACACATGACTTTATCACCTCCAAGAGGTTCTAGTTCACATCACAAATCTATCTGAGTGTAGATCAAGTTTTCATAAGCTTTCGGGAACAACAACTAAGTATGATGATCAATGAGATTCTAGGTGCTTCAAAGTTCAAATACACAAAAAAGGTACTCTTATCGTCCATGCTATGTCACACAAAAAATAAAATGCAATGCATGTGACTTTTTGAAATTTTTCTTTACACAAGGAGGGGTTCACCATTTTCTTTTTCTTGTTCTTTTCTCTTTTTCTCTTTTTCTTTTCTTTTGAGCATTTTTTATTTGAGCATTTTTCATTTGCTTTTTTTTTTCTTTTTGGCCTTTTTCTCATTTTTCCTCCTTGTGAAAATGCGTATGTATGTGCAATGCATATAACACACAAATATGCGTGGAGTAAAGCAATCCATAACACTTTAAAAAATAAAAAAGTTCATTCTCAAAATACTCGCAACATCATTCCTAGCAACATGTGATGTGCATGATACAAAAATTATGCATTTCTACATTAGGAGTCTATAATATGTGAGGGTTCATGACATAATGAGACAAAAATTTAAATTATCACATGAGTAAGAGGTCAAAAGATGCATGTGAGCTAGCTAAAGAGAAAACAAATTCTCAAAATATGACCCTACACCCCCAAACTTAGCATAAACATTGTCCTCAATGTTTCCAAAAGAAAGAAAACATACTAGGTATGGAGTGGGAAAAGCTCATGTGCTCAATGTGTAGGAGGGCTGAACGGGGACCACTCTGACAATCATTGAGCCTCTCGATCACCGCATTCATGAACGCTTGTTGTTCGGATATGTGATTTTTTCTAATCCACATGTCTTCTTGGCGCTCCTCAATTTTTGTCAACCGCTCTTGAATGTCACCCGCATAACATTCTGTCCAATCACCATGTGCTGTACTAGAAGACTACCTTGTCTCAAATGTAGGAATGTGTGGGATGTGGGCGTCGTGCATCATTGTGGGTGGAATGTAAGGATCTGTCTCCATCGCCTCTCCACCTAAAGGTTCATTCACATCTTGCTTCTCTTGCCATTTTGGCTAATGTGGGAGGCCTCTGCTCAAGGTCATCTATGTTGAAGCTCAATTGGCTTCAATCTTCAAGTTTGTTCTTCGGCGGTCGGAAAGGGGATGTGTGTATGCCTCGTTGCGAAACAGGAGGTGGTAGAGTTCTCCAACTTTCTTGATCATCCTCATGTTCACGCAACTACAATATCAATGCGGTCTCCTCCCGACCCCTCCTTGAGACCATCAAGGCTATGTCACAAACAGTGCAATAGGGGTAATGATCCCACCAATGACAAATTTTCCTTTATCTTGGCCACCTAGCTTGACCATGTGTTTGACCATGAAATTTCTGTGTTAAGTGCAAACTACTCATGGCTCATTACCTAGAATATAAACAACTCATTGTCTCTGACCACACCATCACTGTCTCCTCGACCATATAGAGTGCTAGCAAGGATCCAATGCATGTATCTTATGGTCAGATTCTTGAGGTATAAGGCTTTGTTGTGGGCGGCATCAGTGTGAGAATGACATCTAATTGTGAGAATGGCCTCTACCCATTTAGTCATGTAGTCCACGACCAATAATATGTATTTGTACCGTCCGGAGTTTGGGAAGGGTCCCATAAAATCCACTCCCCATACATTAAATAGTTTAACTGATAAAATCCCAGCTTGTGGCAACTCTTGCCTCTTAGATATAGATCCCACCCTATGGCATCTGTCACATGACAAAACATATTGGTGGACATATTTAAAGAGTGTAGGCCAATAAAAACCAGTTTGCAGTATTTTTGTAGAAGTCCTCTGAGTACCCCCATGTCCACCATGAGCAGTGGTGTGACATTCAGTTATAATATGGGTTGTTTCATCATTTGGAATACACCTTCTTATGATCCCATCTGGACATTCTTTAAATAGTAGATGCTCATCCCAGAAATAGTGCCTTGCATCTGCCAAAATTTTTTCTCTTTGGTGTTTGTTTAGACCTTGAGGTAGAATAGCTCCTACCAGGTAGTTTGCAATCTCTGCATACCAGGGATCCTCTTTGATTGAGACGGCTAGGAGGTGCTCGTCTGAAAAAGTCTCTTTGATTGCTGGTAGATCAGTTCAGGCTGCGGGTAGGTATTGCAATCTTGACAAGTGGTCTACAACTTGGTTTTCAGTGTCAATTCTATCTTTGATTTCGATGTTGAACTCTTGCAGCAGTAGTATCCATCTAATCAACCTCGGCTTGGCCTCTTTTTTGGCAAATAAGTGCCTGATTGTTGAATGGTTTGTGTGTACAATTACTTTGGATCCAATCAGATATTGTCTGAACTTTTCCATCACATAGACTACAACCAGTAGCTCCTTTTCAGTAGTCATGTAATTCTGTTGAGTCTGATCCAGTGTCTTGCTAGCATAGCTTATCACATGATGTAACTTCTCTTTCTTCTGTCCCAACACAACACCTACTGCATTATCACTAGCATCACACATGATTTCGAAAGGAATGGACCAATCTGGAGGTTGCATAATGGGGGCTGAGGTCAGGGCTGCTTTGATTTTGTTGAAGGCTTGAAGACAAAGGTCATCAAATCTAAATTTCCTGTCCTTTTGCAGCAATTCTGTAAGTGGTTTTGCTATCTTTGAAAAATCCTTTATGAATCTTCTATTAAAACCCAACATGCCCCAAGAAACTTCTTATCACTTTCACGTTTGTGGGTTGGGGCAACCGTGAGATGATATCTATTTTAGTTGGGTCTACCTCAATCCCTTTATTAGAAATGACATGGTTTAGCACTACACCTTGCTGCACCATGGAGTGACACTTTTCCCAATTAAGGACAAGATTGACCTCTTGGCATCTGCACAATACTCGCTCCAAATTTGTTAGACAACAAGAATAGGAGGATCCATAGATCGAGAAGTCATCTATGAACACCTCCACAATAGTTTCTATGAAATCTGAAAAAAATGGATATCATGCATCTTTGAAAAGTGGTTGGGGCATTGCACAACTCAAAAGGCATCCTCCTATAGGCAAAAGTGTCATAAGGGCAGGTGAAAGTAGTTTTTTCTTGGTCAGTCAGTGAATGGGTATTTGAAGAAAATCAAAGAATCCATCAAGGTAAAAAAGTATTTGTGTTTAGCCAATCTCTCGAGCATTTGGTCAATGAAAGAAAGTGTAAAATGATCTTTTCTGGTCACTTTATTCAGCTTCCTAAAATCCACACACATCCTCCATCCACAAGTACCAAGAAAGTGGAAAATTGTCTTTTCTGGTCACTTTAGTCACTCAAGTTGAAATGTTTTTACCCTTATCATTTTTCACCATTGTCAAACCTTCCTTTTTTGTTACAACCTAAATAGGACTAACCCAAGGGCTGTCTGAATAGGATAAATCATTCCCAGGTCTAAGAGTTTCAGGATCTCCTTTTTTACTACATCTTGTAGATTCGGGTTTAAACTTCTTTGACACTCACTAGAGGGCTTGGCATTGTCTTCCACAGGGATCCCATGCATGCATAAGGATGGACTCAACCCTCTAATGTCACTCATTGAATACCCAATGACTTTCCTATACTTTCTAAGAACCTCCAAGAGTTGATCAGTTTGGATAGGGTTTAGGGATGAGTTCACAATTACCGGATATGTGGAATTTGGGCCAAGAAATTCATACGTGATGGTAGAGGGAAGTGATTTCATCTTTGTCTGTGATGCAGTTTGAGAATCATCTGTTGAGAAAACAATCACTTCTTGAATGAGGCAAGCTGCTTCAGAGATAACTTCTTCAGAATTGTCAGATCATGTGTAGGTGGGTGCCCCCATTTGGCTGATTTTCGGCAATGTCTTTGTTCACTTCTTCCAGTTCAGCAAGGATTCCTCTGTTTAAATTCCCCATCTGAATGATAGTAGAGACTTCTTGTATGGCCTCATCAAGGATGTCTTCTGCCTCATTGATAGTTTCTTGTCTGGATGGAGCTTTCATTGCTTGGGCCAGATTAAACTCAATTATATCATCTTCCAGTTAGAATGATAATTTGTCATTTCTCACATCTATCATTGCCCCTGTTGTTGCCAAAAAAGGTCTGGCCAAGATTAGTGGGGTGTTCAAGTCCTCTTCCATGTCAAGAACCACAAAATCGATTTGTATATAAAACTTTTCTATCTTGGCTGGTATATCTTCAAGTATGCCCAGGGGGTATTTCACTGACCCATCAGCTAACTATAAGGTCATATTTGTAGGTTTCAACTCTCCTGCATTCAGTTCCTGGCATAAAGATAAGGGTATCAGACTGACACTTGCCCTAGGTCACACAAGGCTCTACTGAAATGCAAGTTCCCTATATCACAGGGTACAAAAAAACTACCAAGATCTTTGAGCTTAGGGATAGGGGTATCAGACTGACACTTTCAAGTCTCCTGCATTCAGTTCCTGGCATAGAGATAGGGGTATCAGACTTACACTTGCCCCTAGGTGACACAAGGCTCTACTGAAATGCAAGTTCCCTATATCACAGGTTATAGAAAAACTACCAGGGTCTTTGAACTTAGGGATAAACTTCCTGTAGATGATTGCACTTGCCTCTTCTCTCAAAGCTACCGTTTCATGCACATCTATTTTTCTTTTCTTAGACAGAATATCTTTCAAGGACTTTGAATAAGTGAGCATTTGCTGAATAGCTTCAAAGAAAGGTACGTTAAGTTGCAATTTCCTTAGGATTTCCAAGAATCTTGTGAATTGCTGATCGTTTTGATTTCTCATCAGTCTTTGAGAAAAAGGAAGAATGCTTGGGTCTATATGCTTGTTTTTCTTGCTCTTCTCATCGGGTGTTTCTTCCACTATTTTTGTTGTCGTTTAGGCGTCTCAAGTGGGGCTTCTGAATTTTCTTTAGGTGAACATATTGTTTCAGGTTTTTCTAGATTAGTGTTAACAACTTTAGGTGATTCCAATTGTTTCCCACTTCGAAGAGTGACAACTTGACAATGCTCTTTGGGGTTGGACTTTGGATGTCCAGAAAACATTCCAAGTTGTCTAGTGATTAGGCTAGCTTGTTGAGCAATATGATTCTTCAGGATTTTGCTATGGACAGTTAATCCTTCCATTTTTAATGACATTTGTTTCATGGTCCCTTGCTGCTTCATAACCTCACTACGTTGTTTCTGATTCTTCATTAATTGTTCCAACATGGTTTTCACATGAGATTTCTCAAGAGCTAGCGTTGTCTATTGTTCTTGAGTTTGTGATAGTGATAGGTATCTTTGTGGGTTGGCATTAGATGGGTGTAGCTGCATTGTTGTTTTGTAATTTTGAGTTTGTCCTGGGGTTATTGGTAATGTTTCCCTTTGTAGGATAAGTTCGGATGTGTCTTGATCCAAGGAGGGCCTTGTTGATACTGCTGGTTATAAGATTGTGGATTCCTGTTCCTCGATTGTTGATTTTAACCATAAGGTATTAATGCATTCATTTGTTCTTCAGGAACTTGTTGTACATTATACCCTGGGGAACTGCAGCTCATGGTCATGTGATCTGGTGATCCACATCTGTCACACCAGGGGGGGTAGCTTATTGTAGCCAGGGGCAGCTTCAACAGCAAATACTCCCAAATTAGGTGTGTTGTTGTTCTGATTTTTGGTACATTTTCAATGGCCTTTTGAACCATTTCTTCAAGTTTAGCTGAGATTTGATCCCAACCCCCAATTTCTGAACTGATGCTTGTTTGGGATTTCTGTCTATTTGCCCTATCTTGCATCCAATTGTGGTGATTCATGGTGACTTTCTCAATGAGTATAACCGTCATCAGTATTCTTGGCCATGAACCTGCCCCTAGCTGCTGAGTCTAGGGAACTCTTGCTTGAAGGAGCTAGTCCACTATA
>LTAE01014500.1:0-11360 GCA_001647135.1 Pontederia paniculata | reverse complement strand
AGAGAAGAGAGAAAAGAGAGAAAAGAGAGAAGAGAGGAGAGGGGAGGAGAGGTTACCTGACGACTGGTTAGGAAATAATGAGGATTTATGGATAATTAATTTTGTGTTAGGGGTTTATATAAGGATTAGTTAGTGTTTAGAAAGTTAGTTGGACTTTCCGCGTAAGCCCAACATCGTCAACGGCCCAATGGGCCCGATGCGTTTTAGCTCAACAAGGCTCGAGTTCTCACGAACCCGGCCCGTTTTGCCAAAACGACCCATGTCCGACCAGGACACGGCCCGTTTTCAGTTGGGATATTACATCTAAACAGTGAGATTATCTAAGTATCAAAATTTGTTACATTAACTTATCATCCAAAGAGTCGATGCCACTATGTTACCATCGAAGAAATTTAGAAAAGTGTGTCATCTAAAACGCAAAGCGGATATGCTACATATATTTATGTCCACAATATCAGAGCTAGAAAATTTTCGGGTGGATTCATAATTTAATTGCAACCCAAAATGCTGTATAATAAAAAATATATGTCTAAAGTTTAGTATCATATATGATTATTGATATTATAATTTTTTCCTAAAATATTTCAATAATAATGTCATTAGTAACTACAAAAAATATCAAAAAATAATATATTTATTAAAAGAATACATACTTAAATTGATCAAATGATAAAAAAAAATCTTCAAAAGAAAGCATTTGTGAAAAAGGATATTAGAAAATAAAAAGAAGAATATTATTTTAAGCAAGAAAGAAATAAAAAAATGGAATGACTTAATCGATAATAATGTTCAATATATAATTCACATATTTATATTATTTAAGTAAGTTAATGTCCAACAATCTTTCTTTCTTCTTTTTCAAACCCATGCAGTTTCGATTTTCATTAAGGTACCCTATCATCAACACTATAATTGTGATAGATTAACTTAAACAAAATATTTTATGAATGAAAATAAATCAATTTTATTTTATTTTATAATTTTGATATCAGAAAATTGAAGAGACACTACTGAATTTAAATAATATACAAAATTTTAAATAGAAAGATAAAAAGAAATTGCTCTCTCTGGTCCAAATTTATTAAATATTAATGATTAAGAATGATAAATGCATCATCAAGTTTATATAATAAAATATAATTGTTAGATGTTCTTAAACAAAACTTATGTTATTAATAAGAGAATGAAGTAGTATATTGTCATAAAGAGTTCATGAATTAAAAAAAAGTTAAAATAAAATACTAAAAATATTAAAGATAAAATACTATCAATCTTTTGCAGATGCTGAGATTACAATTCCAAAATAAAAAAATGGTAATAGACGTGCGATGCAATTAACGAACGTTAATTGAGCCTGAGCCTGTGTTTCAATGCCTGGTCCGGTCGAGCCGCTTTGCTGAACCGGCTGGTAGGAATACGCGATCGCACTCCTCACTTGAACCAGTTACTCTTTCTCTGCTCGTCTGCGAGCGCCAAGTGAGATCCAAAGCACCCACTTTTTTTTCTTTCTTTCTTTCTTTCTTTCTTTCTTTCTTTCTCGTCATTTAGTTCAAATCTCTCCGCCGGAGAATACAATTCGCCGGCGATGAGGATCTTGCAGTTGGGGTTACTCGTAGCTCTGGCGTCGAGCGTCGGCGCCATCCTCATCTACATCACCGGACTCTCCAATTCCGACTGTGAGCACCCTCTCCTCCCTCCGATCCATCTCCGACAACTTCTTTTCCTATTGTTCATTTTGCGTGTTATCTTACTTTTGATTCCTTATTCTAGACGACAGATTTAGGCTCTCCGAGGAAGATTTGAGTGCGCTAAAGGAGCTGCAGAGTAGCTTCCAGAAGTGCGTGGTGAGTTCCAATTAAATTGCTATTTGTTGGAATTTCTATTATTATATTGTTGTTCTGCAAATAGCTTCCTTATGGTGATTATATAGAAATAATTGTGGTTTTTTGGATGTCAGAGTGCTAGTTGTAGCTTACTCCTACACTTACTCGCTTTTCCTTAAAGAAAGCCAATGCAGATGGCGTGTTTGATAAATTTTGCTATTCAGGATCTTGTTTGATGTAATCTGCCACCAAATTAGGCCCGGGATATGATTTGCACTTGTGAGAGTCACATCATATACAGAACACTTTTTTGAACTAGGAAAATGGTGCTCTATATGATAAACA
The DNA here is from genome assembly GCA_001647135.1 of Pontederia paniculata. Lineage (NCBI taxonomy): Eukaryota > Viridiplantae > Streptophyta > Magnoliopsida > Commelinales > Pontederiaceae > Pontederia > Pontederia paniculata. The sequence goes on along the minus strand of LTAE01014500.1, from coordinate 9,192 downwards.
TATATAGTCAGGGGGGCAAGGCAAAAAAAGAAAAAAAGCTTCTCAAATGCCCGGTTCACCTCTAGAGAAAAGGATTGGTATTTATTTCCTTCCATTGATCTCATTTAGCTTCTAATTTTGGATTCTTGTAAAATGCAGAATGCTAATGGTTTAGGTTTGCAAGCTTTCAGCAGCCAAGATTATTGTCAAGTCACAATACTTTACCCTCCTGAAACGGTGTCAAAGTGGGTATGCTCGTTTCTTTCGTACAAGTGCTTTGTAGGGTTTTTTTATGGGCTCCTATTGATATTGTGCACATGATTCCCTAAATCATGTATAGATATGTTTGTCAAACAAAATGGTAATTAATGCATTTCTTTTCCAGAAAAATAGGCTGATTATCTGACGAGGAATCAAATTATTGACAAACTAAAGATTTGTTATTCTTATCTTAACTTGTTTTGGGCATTTGATCTCTTTAACAAAATATGTTTTATTGAGGCAGAATAATCTTAAGGAATATCAAAGAGGAAGCAAGCAGTACACCTCTCTATCAGCTGGTGCAACAACAGGATTGGGCTTTTAGCTGATGTACTATCCAAAAAAATATCGACTTGTACATGTGGTGAACTGCATTTTAGGGGCATAACACTAAATGCCTACAAATTATATATATCGTTGTATAGCTCTCAACTAGAGGAAACCATTGACAATAACATAAGAAGATTTAGCGTATTGTACAAGGAGTATTTGAACCTAGATGATTTTGGGGTGATTTGTTTCTGAAGTCGATTGTGAGTCTGATTCATTAGATGTTTTAAGTGGTATTAGATGTTTGAATAATTGGTTTGATGGAGTTTTTCTTGGATTTTAGTGTTATTATTTTATTCTTGAAACCATGGATATGAAATAGTGTTATTATTTTTACATGGATATTATTATTTTATTACTCTATGGCACATATTTTCCTTCTCAAAAAAGAAATGGTGAAAGCAAATCTTCAATACACGCTGAGAGACCACTATGAGATACCATTTCTCCATACATGTCGGAAAGTGAATTTCTTTCTTCACATTCGTTGGTTGCTTCCCAATCTTGTGGTACTCTAACTTTTCATTTCGTATTATCTTTCTAAGTCTGAAGCATACATTACCATCCCATTTGCTTTCTAATGTTATCTGAGCACTAAGAGTTATCTGATGGATATATTGTGAACTACATGAGTATTTTACAGTAGCATTGGCAATTTCGTAAGGTCATTGTGATGTCCTGATTTAACATATTTATGCTGTGATCTAACAGAAGGATCCAAAAACTGGAGAATTGGAAGGTCTATCATTTGAGTTCAATTTGTGTGAAGCAGTGGCTACATGGGAGCAGGTGATTTGGGATGCATAGCTGTTGGTTTCCTTATAGAAGTACTTGCTACACAAGATTATTTGTATAACAGTTGAGAAGAACTCCGAGTTTGTGTACCTGAAATTTCTAGCATCATGTATATTTTTTTAAAGCTGCTACTAATCAAACATGTCACATATGCCATCTTTTCTAAGAAAATCAAGTAGCATTTTTAGATCCACGAAAAACATTGTTTTACACCTCACCTGTTTTCTTTTTCAATTTTTTGTCAACAAACCATCACATTTACTCAACAGTTACTAGAAGATATCCTTTTTGTAGGTCCGTAATAGTACTACTATACTTACAAAAGAGTTCATCGATTCTTTTCCAAATGGATGGGAGGAGTACGCATGGCGCAGGATCAACAAAGGAGTGCTTCTGTAAGTAACATTTCCTAGTCATACTTGAGGTAGAAAAATAGTCATGAAGCAATTTGCATATCTTACTTTGCAAAATGGTCAGTGTTGTACTACACCCATAAAGTAAAATGAAATCTGTTTATTAAATTGCTATAATTTCTAACTGGTTCTGGTTTTCTATCCCAGCAATAACTGCAAGAACAAAACCCTATGCATAGAAAAACTTGCACTTGTGCTTCCTGAAACCCCTCCGTTCGTGCCTCGCCAGTATGGAAGATGTGCTGTTATTGGTAACTCTGGGGACCTCCTAAAGACTATCTTTGGGGAAGAAATAAATAGTTATGATGCTGTTATCAGAGAAAATGGAGCTCCCATCCAGGTATGTTGAAGACCTTCTCTTCTTTACTTCCAGATTGACCAGTTTTCTTAGTTCACACTTCATTCTTTTCTGATAATTTCAGAATTATACAAAATATGTTGGTAGAAAAAGTACATTTCGTCTGCTTAACAGAGGATCTGCTAAGGCACTTGATAAAGTTGCAGAGTTAGATGGTATGAAAATTCATCCATTCATTTTTAGATCAGCTTTTCCCCGAATCATTTTGATGCATGTGTCTTACAGAAACAAGAAAGGAGGTGCTGATCATCAAAACTACTATCCATGACATCATGAATCAAATGATACGGGTACTTATTATTGAAATTCCATATTACTGAAAAATAATCATATTAGTTCAAAGAAATGCCATAGCGCTTTCATTTGAATATACTTCATTTGGTTGTAAAAAGGCAAGATATATATGTTATATATATATATATATGTATATGTTTGTGTGTATATGTATCAATGGCCTGTTACGCATATATGAATAAGAGATGAATAAACTATGGCTTCGGATTCCTCATATATGTATCAAAGTTAAAAATCTCACCTTTTAAAGTAGAGCTGGCTTTTCAAGAGATTAAGAAAAACAAATATTTGATTCTTTCAAAAAAAGTAAAAAAAAAATCTGAGAATACTGGAATGTCTGGATATATGAGTATCTACTCTATTGGCAATAAATTTGCCCGGAAAATTATTTCTGCATTAAAACATTATATATGTGAAGACATACAGGGGTCCAAGCACAATAATACACAATTACAGTTTAAACATTTAAGTAGCCAAAACAAAGGGTTGCCTTATTGCCACTCCTCACTATTAGATACAGGGGTCCAAGCACAATAATACACAATTACAAGTTAAACATTTAAGTAGCCAAGCAAAGGGTGGCCTTATTGTCACTCCTCACTATCTCTTTTTACCCTCTTTTTTTTATATAAAAGAGATTCAGAGTTTTTTAATACCTTTCCCAATACTATCATTTAGACCACTAGAGACGATGGAAAGTCATCTGTCTTACTACTCTCTCTAATAAAACCATCCACTGTATTGTATTTATGTAGGCTATAATATTCTTTGTTTGTATGGGCTTAAATAATGATTTTAATTTTATTTTGAAATTTCACTTACATGGAAAATATATGTTAATGTGTAACAAAAAAAATGTATGAGCGGTCCTTGTCTTCTAATGTAACGGAATTTTGTATATTCTTACATCTTCAAATTTCATTTGTTTCCAGACAATTAATTACTTTTTCTTTACTTTGATGGTGCAACCGAACAAATAGTGGGAAGAAAAATAAGGTCTAATTTATTAATCACCACAAACTCACCAAATGATGATTTATTAGTAATATTTAATTTAAATTATATTCGGATCCTATAATAATAAAAATCAGTAATGAAGCATGCTGCCAAAAAAATAATGAAGCAAATTAACAAAGAAAAAATGCACGTACAATTGTTTTTCCCTCATTTCTGTAAATAATAATGTGTAAAAAAAAGGAAAAGATAAAAAAAAGAAAACCACAAGTGTTTTATTTATCAGATTTTTAAGACAAAAAAGTAAAGGTAAGCAGTAAAATGGGTAGTAGGGATTGGCATTAAGATTCTAGGAGTGACAATAAGGGCATCCAAAGCAAATATGAGTTCTATCGGCGTTGATGATTGTGCATGGATTTCATCCTGGTACAAAACTCACAGAGTGCTGTGTAATTTTTCTTTTCTCCATGCAAAGTTAATGATATGAGCATTTTAACCATGTGCTTTTGATATAACCTGAGCGCATCAGTTTTGGTTTAATTATTGACTTAATATTAACTTCCTTGTAGGAAGTTCCAATTCACAATCCAGTCTATCTCATGTTAGGCACATCATTTGGCTCTTCCGCCAAGGGGACAGGAGTTAAGGCTCTTGAATTTGCTCTCTCCATTTGTGATACTGTTGATATGTATGGTTTCACAGTTGATCCAGGCTATAAGGAATGGTAAAGTTCAAGGATGCCTCACACCTAGCTCGTTGGCAGAATACTACAATGATGCTTTCCTCTGAATTGTGGTTCTCACTTTCAGGACAAGGTACTTCTCAGAATCTAGACAAGGACACACTCCACTTCATGGTAGGACATATTATCAGATGATGGAATGTTTAGGGGTAATGCCTTTCTTTCATTATATTGAAAATGACAGATAACTGATTGTAAATGAAATGAACTCCTAATTTCTATATTCTTCCCTGTTATAATAGCTTATCAAGATCCACTCGCCAATGCGATCAGATTTTAGCAGGGTGGTAAGATGGTTGCCAAGTAGAGACTTAATTACTGCTGCTCGAATTGCATCTGAGAAACTATTGAGGTATTTAATTATCATGCATTCTCTTGTTCACAAGAAATAGCTTTATAAAGTTCGCAAAATGAAAGACCACAATGGGAGATACTAGCATTTTCTGTTTTGCAGCACTCTGCATCAGATAACACTTTTGCTTTCTTGGTTATCAAATAATTTTTATTATGCAAAACAACTATAATTTTCAAATTCATGAAACTAGTCATCTATTATCTGAGATTCCATATTTTCTATCAATTGTTGGCTTGACAGTTGTGCTCCCAGGCATTATTTTGTGTTGGTCTCTTTAACCAACTTCTTCCAATCATTCTGAGGCTGTGTTTGTAGGTTATATGTTTGTTACGCTGCATTGCTCTAAATATGATAATTATTTTTGTTTAGTCTTATATTTTCATTGTATACTTAATAGATATTCTTCACATCGTTTAAGTTATTTAACTTTTCTTTTCAATTTTGAATTATTATGAAAATACATTTTCTTTTTCACTTCCCTTAAAAAATAGAGTACTCTTCTTCATCTGGTTTACTCTTATTTTGGTTTATTCTATAATGAGATCACTGGGGCTTGTCGTACAAGATGCAGATTATATTTGAACTTGATTTGCCTTTCTGGTTTTAGGAAGGTTAGAGCTGGCAAGGCAGACCCATTTAATGCATGTTCTATAATGAAAAGGCGTGACAAGAGTAAAGATTCAAGCATCAAAACTCTTAGAAAAGCTTCTATCGATCATCAGATGCACATAAGAGGTGCAGCTATGTATCCTCTGGAACACAGTACTGGAAATGGAATGCTTTGTATGGTTCCTGACATTTGAATGGAATGGTTCACGAACCAAATTAACGAGAGTTCCACATGATGCCATTAATAGTCAAGCTACAACTCAACTATTTCATTTTGAAGCTAACATGCTCTGCCAAAGTCATGCTAACAACATCCAAAGGAATAATGAAATGAAGCAATCTGGTGCCTTAAAGATCAACCTTGCTTTACAGGTTCAGGTCCACTCCATCTTGGAGCACAGAAAATATTCAGAAATGGCAGATTGCACAATTCCTTCTTATACCAATATTTCATCAGCTTCCTTTATAGATCTCAGACCATTTTTCAACTGACGGATGTCCATATTTTTATTGGTTTGGTTAGTTGTACAATTATCTCGCTGTTATCACCTTATCATGTGTTTGATAAAAGACAATTCTTGATGATAGGTTAATAGGACTATTTGACAATCGACTAGTGCTTGCAGCCTTTACCTGTGTGTGAATACTTGAGTCTTGGTGCTGACTGGCAAAATATCTTGCAGCTATTATTAACTGCAAATTTCGAACTTTTGCATCCACAAACAAATATGAACCCTAGTTTTCTTGTAAACAAGGTTTCTTGACTATTTTAGTTTGAAGCGGAACAAATTTTGTCCAATATTTATGATTCAATTTGACCGATCATTTATATATGGAAGTTAAACATTTTAAGGTAGATCCGTGCTATAATTTTTTCACATAACTGTATTCCAAGAAAATTACTTGAAGCTTTTGTTTCTTTTGTTACTTACATGTTTAGATTAAAATATTAAGAAAAATATCAAATAGGTTCGTCTAGTTGCTATAGAACTTATCACTAAAATACTTAAGTGGAGAGAAAAGGGTTTTCTATGAAATGGGCAAATCCCAATAGAAGGTTCCATCAGAACAAATGAAATAAATAAGATTTGTGATTTGATTAGGCCAAACTTTTTTTTTAGCAAATTTACTTTTAAAAATGCTAGTTCTAAGATCCCATGCGATGCACAAAGAAATGTAAATTACCTTTTTTTGATGGAGCACCAAATATTATTAGTTTAAAAAAAATTGTTAATTAGGATTATTATTATTATCTTAATTTTCTTTTTTATTTTAAAAGAATTTGTTAGTTATTTTAGATCTTTTTATTAGGATCAAAACTTATTTGTAGAACTTTATATTAGAGTTTTTTTATATGAATAAAATCGGACTTTGAATATTTTACTCAAATTGAACTTCGTGTTCTTTTATTGTGTGAATTCACGATGCCTTCGGTGAACTCCGAAGAATTATGGTCGATTTCAGAGTGACTCCGGTGGATTATAGAGTAATTATTTTTTTTATCAAATTGAAGCAGACGACTTGTAAATCGACATCGTTAGCGAAATCTAAAGTTCTCGGTGGATTTCGGAATTATTTGTTCGTCGTTTGTCTCGTTTCATCACCCGTCGTCATCTTTCGCAATCCCATTGTGTCAAGTGGTATCAGAGCAGGTTGATCAGACTTGTAGTTATTTTAAATTTTTTTTATGAAAAAAATAAAAAGAAGATGCTCAACCTTCTTCTGCATCGCATTCGTCAAATCGTTAGTCACATCTCATCCGAGTTACACAGCCGCACATTAATTCAAATTCGAGGATGAATTTTTTTGAAGAAGAAGAGTATGATGTAGCACCAAATATTATTAGTTTAAAATATTTTATTAGTTAATTATCTTAATTTTATTTGTTTTATCTTAGAAGAATTTATTAGCTATTTAGATCTTTTTGTTAGGATCAAACTTTATCTATAAAACTCTATATTAGAGTTCTTTTGATTTGAATAAAATCAGACTTTGAATATTTTTCTCAAATTGAACTTCGTGTTCTTTTATCATGTGGATTCACGATGCCTTTGGTAGATTCCGAAGAACTCTGGTGGATTCCAGAGTGACTCTGGTGAATTTCAGAGTAATTATTTTTCTTATCGAATTAAAACAGATGCAAATGACATCGTTGGTGGATTTCCAAGGTTCTTGATGGATTTCGAAATTGTATGTTGTAGTTTTGTCTCACCTCATCACCATCATCACCCACCTATAGTCATCTTCCACAATCCCGCTGTGTCACTTTGTATATGATATTAGATCAAGGTGTTTCGAGTTGAATAGTCGAGTTTGTATTTTTATTGAGTGTTATTATTATTATTATTATTATTATTATTTGGTTGTTGTTTATATTGATTTATCTTACTAACATTTTTCTTTTTAAGTTTGTTTCATATTTAATCAAGACTTCTCTTCTCTACGTACGTTGTTCAATCCTCTTTTTGTTTTCTTACATAGATCTCTACATAGGTTGTTGTCGTCGTTGTTGTTCTCATCATCTTCATCATTATTATTATTATTATTATTATTATTATTATTATTATTATTATTATTATTATTATTATTATTATTATTATTATTATTATTATTNCGCATTCGTCAAATCGTTAGTCACATCTCATCCGAGTTACACAGCCGCACATTAATTCAAATTCGAGGATGAATTTTTTTGAAGAAGAAGAGTATGATGTAGCACCAAATATTATTAGTTTAAAATATTTTATTAGTTAATTATCTTAATTTTATTTGTTTTATCTTAGAAGAATTTATTAGCTATTTAGATCTTTTTGTTAGGATCAAACTTTATCTATAAAACTCTATATTAGAGTTCTTTTGATTTGAATAAAATCAGACTTTGAATATTTTTCTCAAATTGAACTTCGTGTTCTTTTATCATGTGGATTCACGATGCCTTTGGTAGATTCCGAAGAACTCTGGTGGATTCCAGAGTGACTCTGGTGAATTTCAGAGTAATTATTTTTCTTATCGAATTAAAACAGATGCAAATGACATCGTTGGTGGATTTCCAAGGTTCTTGATGGATTTCGAAATTGTATGTTGTAGTTTTGTCTCACCTCATCACCATCATCACCCACCTATAGTCATCTTCCACAATCCCGCTGTGTCACTTTGTATATGATATTAGATCAAGGTGTTTCGAGTTGAATAGTCGAGTTTGTATTTTTATTGAGTGTTATTATTATTATTATTATTATTATTATTTGGTTGTTGTTTATATTGATTTATCTTACTAACATTTTTCTTTTTAAGTTTGTTTCATATTTAATCAAGACTTCTCTTCTCTACGTACGTTGTTCAATCCTCTTTTTGTTTTCTTACATAGATCTCTACATAGGTTGTTGTCGTCGTTGTTGTTCTCATCATCTTCATCATTATTATTATTATTATTATTATTATTATTATTATTATTATTATTATTATTATTATTATTATTATTATTATTATTATTATTATTATTATTGTTATTTAAAAATCTACGCATAACGTTTTCTATGTGAATAGGGCAAATAATATGCACTATATTTTCTTTAACGGTTTTGTAGAGTTCGAATTGAATCTATAATAGATTATTTCTTTATCTGTATTTATGTTGACTCTTTTGTAATTTAACTTTTATTAGGATTCAGACAATATATAGAATATTCATATATATTTTTTGTTGAAATAATTTTTTGTAGGATCGGGATGACATCAAGAGGAGGGGTTGAATTGGTGTATTAAAACTTTTACTACTTTTGCTACGTTAGATTAGTTTAATCAGCGGACTGTCACGCAACAAGGGTTTTGTATGCGCGCGGCCTTGGAGTTCTTCACCAAAAGAATCCAAGCAGCCCTTTGTTCCCTTACTGTTTTTGACCAACACTTAGCCAAAAACGGACCCTATTGATAGCAGCAAAGTTTCCACCAAGAAACTTGAGAAGAAGAGGTTAGAAGATAGGCAAATAAGTACTCAAACTGTGCACCCCGACATTACCTTTGATTCTGTCCAAGAATCAGTGAATTCTGCCAAGAGATGCTCTCCCTATGGCTCCAACAATGCAGGGGTATATATAGTAGT
>LTAE01014497.1:0-11365 GCA_001647135.1 Pontederia paniculata | reverse complement strand
AGCATTTACTTATGAGTAGGAAACTTGTATAGTTCCTAACTTCCCATTTATCTCTTATTATTCATCCGTTTTGGCCATTCGGATTGAGATTTTGATTATATCCCACTTGTGGATTTCCGAGGACCAGTGTTCCTCGTATTCGTATACTGTTGCTGAGTCATCGTGCTTCTGTGATCACAGACATTTCATTTGATGGATAGTTATTCTCTTTTATGTTTATATCCAGTTATATAAACTATTGTATACATGGGCATTTTTGCCACTTATCCATTTTACGTCGAGACGTTGCCGAATTTTTTGGCAAATTCAAGAGTTAGATATTTCTCCTTATCATGTTTCCGCAACGTTCAATTATTTGAACTCTATATAGTGTTATGTCTATTTTACCCCTCGTGACGGCTAACGGTCGACTATGTCGGGACGGGTCGTCACAGTTCAAACACGGTACCAGTTGATGTCAATTCCAATGGCGACAATGATACTTGCAAGGAAAAGGAGAACAGAGTTACGGATTGCAATCTGGGCAGGCCAGACAACAAAGAGGCGGATACTGAGGATACAGTTGGAGGACTTGGCAAGCTGGCCAAGAGGAGGAAATTGAAAGGAAATGTAGTGGCAGAAAGCCTTAGATTGATTGCTAGTCTCACTGCATAACAAATGTGTAGATTGGGAATCACATTATTCTGTCATATATGGTCAATGAGCTCTTAAAGCTGGTTCTTTGCTAGTCTCACTGCATGAATTTGTATTCCTAATTAAGTAGCTTGCATGAGCTTGACAATGGAGATCTTTGATTATTACTGCGTCTGATAATATCTTCCTAGTATTAGAGCTTGTGACAGTATGATGTGTTTTTTTCTCTCTGAATTGTCTCAGTTAAAGATGCATTAGGACATTTGACATTAATTTTTTTTCTCCATGTTTCTGTGTGGTTATGTACAAAATTATTGGTGAACGAACCGAAAAACCTAGGAAGAGTCCTTTGTTTTTTCAGGATCTAAGTTTTATTAAGGGACAAAACAATCACAATGGCCACAATAATTCTGCTCCTTCATGATTATAATGATTCAACAGCTATCATCAGATAGGAGAATTAAGGAACAAAATCTCATATACTGTTCTGCTCAGATGGTGCCAGTGGAGTGTCTGAGATTGATATTTTGACAGGATCTAGCTTCAGATTTGAAGTATCTTCTGTAAATATCTTGTTTAGTTCTTTTGGCATGTGCTTGTCAGGTATGATAGTAAGACTTCATCCATTATAAAATTTTAAATAGTTTTGTTAGACAATAATCCCTTGGTCCATTTCTTTTTTCTTTTTTTCTGACCTTTGTCTAATTATATTAAAAAGGGGTATTATATATTAGTATATTTTTGCCAGTGGTAGCCTTCATTCAATGTGGAAGGATGTTTGCATGTGTCAGCAGCCCTATCCTCTTTATGTCTATGGTTGTTTCAATTGTTGGCAAGTTCATGTGCATAGAATGGAGTGACATTGAACTTTATTCATGCTGCATTCATTCACTGCATCTCGATTCCATGCTGATAATGACAGAGGCCCTTATCTTGTTTCAGGACACTTAACTGCTGAAAGTGGATGACTTCCAAGCACCTCTCAATCTATTTGCCTCCTCAACACACAGAATTCATGCATGGCTGTGAACTGTACACTGTTACCTTGTTTAATTTTTTTTTCTACAGCTGTTATTAGTTCTAAACACCGAGAATTGCATCTTTCTCAAGTGGTTGTCTGGCCATGAAAGGGTTCATCATCCCCCAAAAATTTGTTTTCTGGAATTTGACTGTTTCCATTTGTTGCACAAATCCCCTCTGCTGTGAATGAATTGTCGATCTTTTTCTTCTCTAATTCATTCTAACAAAAGCATCAGAGCATATAAAAGACAGAAAATTCAATCAATAAGAGTTTTCCGAGATTGGCTGAATTCTGTGTGAAATGGTCTGCTCTTCCCACTGAAATATGCTATGTAGAGATAATTTGTTTGCAATCATCTTTTTTAAATCTTTGAAGTAGTTTGGTTTGACGTGATTGTAATTTCGGAATTTCGGACTGTAAATGATTATAGTTGAAAATTTTGATATAATTTGTATTTACAGGAGTTATTTTTCCTAAATTTAGATAGATATAAATGAGATTTAGAAAATGAATTACATTGTTTGGTTAAAGTTAAAAATTTGATGTATAATTTAGTTAGAATAAAATATTATCATATAATAATAAATAATTAATTAAATAAAATATAAGTGAAATTTAAAATTATTTTTTTTATTTTTTTATTTTTTAATTTTTTGATGTAAATATATTATATGTAATTGTATTTTTGGCACAACTTCTTATGTAGTAAATATAATTATAACAATAACATTATAACAATGACGTAGGCCTCTAGACAAAGGTTGAAGTTGAACAAATAGAAGTGTTCTATCTGTTCATTGATTTGTTTGGGACCTCGTAGCAAGCTTGGTACATTTTTAGGCTTCAAATTGTACAATAATTAACTATATATGACCAACAAATTTTAATAAAAGTGGTAAGAGGCATTAATCAACATATGAAAGATTAGGTTCAAGATACTCATAATTTATGTCTTGGTAATCATTTTATGTCAACTTTAAATTTTATTTTCATTATCATATTATCCTTCGACCTACTTTATAATAGAAGAAAACTTAATGTAACACATTAAACTTTTGAAGCTGAGTGGACTTCATATCTCTCTCTCTCTCTAACTAGTTTTTCATCCTTCACTAATAACTATGGAATTCTTTTACGTATAACTCATAATTCAAGAAACAATGAAAGTATTTTTTTTTACTTTGCAATATTAATTCTTAGAAATTGCTAAGGACATTTGCAGTATTATTAGTTGTCATAAAGACGCCTCAGCAAAAAAAAAAAAAAAACAGATATGCTTCACTCACCGCACATCAATTAATCAATTGTAAATAATTTTTATTGTCCGAAAGATCAATGTTACCTAACTAAATAGAAGAAAATTAAAAGGCAAATATTTTTTTTGCTATTGTCATTAAGTTTAAATATGAATTATTAAAAAAATGAGGGTGCACCTCATGATCTTGTTCATTAATTTCAAATTAATAATCAAATTTAATCTTATTAAAATGAAATAGATAACTAAATTTAATTATTGATTTAAAATTAATGACTGATTATGTACGGCATGAGTTGTAGTACAAAATGCTACTTAACCTCATTTATCTCTAAATTATCTTTATTTTAAATATTAGTTATTTTATATCTCGATATCTATAAAGTGATTATTTAACTTTCGTAAATTTTAATATTTAAAAAATGATATCAATCATCCCAACTTTTATGAAAATTTTATTTTTTCTATTGATATCCTAATATTCGAAAAATAATAGCGATCATCAAATTCATACGACACTAATAATTATATAAATTATCATAAAATAAAATTTTAATTTATTATAAAATTTTAATTTATTATAAAATTTTGATTAATTTAATATTCATCTTCATTCACACATGATAAAAAAAATTAAAACTTTTCAAATTAGTATTTTTTTGTTTTTAGGTCTATGGGTAGAATCTCACTAATGTCCAAGACTACTAGCATCCGACAATTCAGTGTTCGGACGAATACAGTAAAGATAAATACTGATCAAATTAAAAACTCCGAAGTTCGAACTCGGGGCTACTAACTCTATTCGAAATATAAAATCATGTCAACCAATTTGATTTTAAATTAATATTTTATTTGTTCATAATTAATATGTTCATTTCAGAATCTACTGTGTCCTAAAACAAGGGGCTCAAACCAGTGCGGAAGCGGAAGTCATCACCCATCAGGTCGTCCGTCGACTCAGTCCACGATCGCCATCCAAACGAGCACCGCCATCCAAACCAACGGCGCTGATCTTCGGAACGGTTTAACCTTACGCGCCGCGGGACATTTGATCATCGACAATTCCAAGTATATTCCCGAGAGAGGACCTCTTCTTCACCCCCTCTCATCCGCCCGCTCGAAGCCCTGCAACGAAGCCACATGTCGCGTCTCGACCTCCACCGTCCGATGTCCTCCTCCGCCTCCGGCGCCGCCGCGGTGGCGNCGCTACCCGGGCCGCTCCGCGGCCCCGTGGAGGCCGAGGCCGCCTCCGCCCGCGGATTGCGCCGTGTGCCTCGACGGCTTCCGGGAGAGGGAGCGGTGCCGGGCGCTGCCCCCGTGCGGGCACGTGTTCCACGCGCAGTGCATCGATCGGTGGCTGGTGAGGACGCCGGCGTGCCCGATCTGCCGAGCGCGCGTTGGCGCGCCTGCGGCGGTGGCGGAGACGGCGACCGGCCGGCCGTTTGGGTGGGTGTGATGGTGTGCCCATTTCTGTAAGCTATTTCCTGTCGTTGATGGTAGGACCTTGTGCCCCTGTACAAAAAGTTGGCACCTTTTTAGTCTCAATTTTTGCTCTTCTTTATTGGCTCTTCGCCCTCTTGTTAAATTCCACCATCAAAGACGGTGAACATGTACAAATTATTCTAAGAGCAGCCTTTTTTTATGCATTAAAGTAGCAGCACGCATGACTTAACCTTTTTCCTATTTGTTGCTCAACAATAATTTGACTCTGGAAATGTTGAAAACTAAGTGTTGCTTCCTGGAGGTGTACAGTGCTCTTAGCATGTTTGGTAGGAATTTGATCAAGAAAAGGCCTTTTTTTTTACTTCTTTGTGGATCTTAGCTGGTTTGATGTTGTAATTGGCACTAAAATGGTTCGCCCTTGTCTATTACACTTCCAACGTATTCCAAGGATGCAGATGTGTGTGGTTAGTGATTAGAATCAGAAAATGGTGTTTTGGGGCACTGCAGAAATGACGGCAACAACTCTGTAAACTCAACTTAACATGGTGGTTATTATTAAACACAGAGGAAGACAAGGTTGGATAGTAAACTGAGAGTTCCAGGAGTTGCTCCTCTCAGATCTTTAAGCACTTTATACTTTTAGGAAATTTTACTGTATGAATTTTTACAGTAAGATCTTCGAAGCACTGAATAAGTCCTTAGCTATTAGGAGTAAGATGTCTGCTGTTAAAGAACTCCTTGAGCATTAGGAATAAAGTGATTAGCTCATCAGGAGTATTTTTTACAGCAAGGTCATCTCCTGCTTTCTCATTGTGTTTATGGAGTCTGTCATGAAGAAATCTGAGAAAGACATGAAAGCAGTTGTTACATTCTTCTTTTACAACAGTGTAAGTAGTATGTTTAAGAAGTTGATCAGTTATCCTGTCATGAAGAAAGCTGAGAAAACATGAAAGGTTACATCAGAGCAGCTTGAAGACATTGATACTTGGACTGGATGGGCACCTTTCCTTTACAGCAGTCATCTCTCATCCTGTGTGTCATGAAGCATCTTCAAGTTCAGTTAATCTTGCAACTGTTTGAGAAACATCAACAATGAGAATGAGGTTGAAGTTGAATCATCTATATCTATACTTGTGCTTTTCCATTGTGACCTGTAAGATTTAACTCTCATCAATTGTCCTTTCAATTTTTGTATTAGATGTGCATACAGAAGTTTAACTTGTGACCAATGTTGGATAAAAGAAAACTGAGAAAATTTTCCCAAAAAAAGGATATTTAACAGCTTCAAATAAATATGTTTTCCTGGTTAATGTCATCAGTTATCAGCAGGTGGTGATTGCATTCCAACCTTCCAGAATACATGTTTTTGAAAATCTTGATGCAGGGCACCTGCCAGGTAAGGTCCGGTCCCTTGGTGCACTTTTGCTAGCGCGTGGGCTCGGTCCAAGAAAAAGAAAAAGAAAAAGAAAAGAAAAAACTCCATTGAGATGGTGGACCTAACGTATTGAATTTGTATATGATACTATATGTAATGGATAATGACAAAGTCAGTAGAAGTATGAAGAAAAATAAAAAAAATATATACATAATTGACCTAATCATTTGAGACTTATTTTTATCTTTTTCCCTCTCTCAGACATAGTTTTGAGATTTAACTAGTCTTTATACATTATCCTACTATTAAAAAATGAGAGTTAATCTTAAGAAGTGGTTAAAAATAAATAATATATTTAAATAATATTTTTTACTTATTTTTATAATCATATATTTCAAATTTAATTAGGGTACACATCTATTAAATTAAAAAAATAAAAAAATCCATAAAATTATTATTCTCATCATCGTGTGATAGCGATTTTGGGCACATAAAGTTATATTTGTTTGGTTGGGAAATTAAAAGTAGAATAATATAATGGGTCTATATGGCAATTCCAACTTGATCAAATTCTAATTAGATTTCACTTGAATATGTCAAATGATATGATTTACAAAATCGGAATCATAATCTCAAATCAAAATCTGGGGTCATGATCTCAAGTTGTGATTTTCAATTCAGAACTCTCCATTTTTTTCCAATTTTTTTTTCTTTATCAAATTTTAATATTAAATAATAATTTTTTAAACTATTATACTTTAACTAGTATTTTGTACTTATTTTAATGATAATATTTTATTAATTTACATGTGATATTAAAATAACTTTCATAATTATTTTATTGTATTATTTATGAGAAAAAAATGTATTGTTTATTTTTTCTAAGAAAATATTTATTACCTTATATTTAATTTATAATACAAATTATTTTATTACTATACTTTTTATATTTAAAAAAAAAATTTATGAGATTATCTAATAAATTATTAATTCATGAGATTTATTTATTAATTATTCCTTAAATAGTTTTAATCTATAATTTTTTAGAAGTCATTATAATATTAATTTTATATTATTTATTAATTATTATTTTAATCAAATTTTCTAAAAAATATTTTATGAAATATTTATTTGTGAGATTAATTTTATATACTTAGTAGACTTTTTAAAATAAATTAAGTCGAAATTTTATTAAAAATATATTTTGTACTCACCTTTTATCTAAATATCATTAGAACATATCTATAATTATTATATTTTAATTTATCCAAATATGATTTAAATTAATTTATTAAATTAAATTATTCATCGAAGTATGAAAATTTCTATATTTTACTTTTCAAATGGGGTTTATATAATATTGTGGTAAATAGCGGATTTTTAAAGAGAGAAATTTATTAAGATGAATAAGATAATTATTCTTGATTTCGCTCTGTCCTATCCATCAATCAAACACCATAAAGGTTATCAATTCAGACTTGTCAGGATAAAATTTCATGTCCCTCTTGTCGTCTCTTGGATATGGTGCAATCAAAACTTTTGGAAGCTTCCATCTGTAATTATCTTTATGTTATATTAAGAAAACTAATGACTTTTAATTAATAATGTATATGAAATTGATCCAAAAAGTTTTGAAAAATCCAATCCAAAAAAATCTCATGAGCTCGTTATAAATTTATCCAATTTGACCGAAGGAATAAAGTAGAATTGATATTATTCTACCTTAATTCATCGAACACCCGAGAAAATAAATAGGGCAGAATTGATGTTTAGTAAAATTTTAATTTAATGAACAGTAGAGTTTTTGGAGAAAAGCTATGAATAGTTTATTCTTTTCGAGAAAGTTGGATTAATTCTCTTGCATTTTTGTTAATATAGGATGTAAGTAAAAAAAGATTCTATTATTTTGTATGCGCCTCAATTTTTGTCTATCCTTAAAACCAATACTAAATTATATATTTTGATAATAATATTGAGAATATTAATATTAAAATTTAAAATAGTACTTAAAAAGATAAGGGTTAATTTCATTTTCCTCCCTCAAATTATAGCATATATACCAATATAACCTTTAAACTATATTATTATCCATTTTGCACCTTTAAACTTTTTGAATAGTGACATTTAATCAAAAAAATAAATATCATTATGTTTTATGTTATTTTTATTTTTCTAAAATATTGAATTACTATTTTAACCATGTTAAAATATTTTTCTTAGATTTTTATCTAATAATATAAATTTTCTCATAATTTCAAATATATTTAAGATCCAATTTTAATTTTTCTATTTTTTAAGTAGTACTTTTTACTTCAAAATATTTTTCAACTTCAGTTTTATTTTTTTAATCCAATTGCAAAATTTTTCTTTTTATATTCTTTAACAAGACTAAGACTATTTATCTTTGATCAATTAATTTAATAAGGATAAAATAAAATTTTAATGATTTAAAAAATAAATAAAATGATAGAAAAAATGTCAAACTTTATTTTTAGAGTTAAGTGTCATAATTAAATAAGATTAAGGGTGCTAAGTGGATAATAATATAGTTGATGGACTATGTTGATAAATATATCATAGTTTAAGGGAGGAAACTGAAAATAACCTAAAAATAATAAAAAAAACTCTATTGATATTTTCCTTTTCTTTAAAATAACGTTACGATTATTTTCAGGTTCAAAATAAAATATTCAATTATTTTTGTTTGGAGGATTTGATTTGGAGTGGCAATTGTATCTTTTGGATTGTATTTCGGCAATTGATATTTTCCCTTCATCACATTTTTCTTTCTATTATTCCTCATTAAAAATTTCATTTTGTCATCGTATTTCATATATCTAGAGTAATATTTTTTTAATAAATAAAGTTAAATCCTAATATTCAATTTTTTTAGTTTGGATCTTTTAACTTCCGCAATAAATTGAATATTTTAATTAGTTTTTTAAAAATGTTATACCCAATAAAGTAAAAGGAGAAAACTAAATTTAGAATCTTTAACATGTTAAATATAGATAACAATATTAAATATAAATATTGGTAGCATAATTTTAATTTAATCGTTATACTTTTAAATTTTTTTTCCTTCTAATTAGATAAAACTATTATAATAAATATTATTTAAAATAATAAACTCAAATAAAATTTTAGCTCTAAATAATCTCAGCACCAACTATCAAGAATTCTAAAATGAAACATTGTGTTTGGTTTGGGTATAATTTAGAGATAAGAGTTTATCCCCTAAATTATACTCAAACACTTAAGTTATATTAAAAAATTAAAAGGGACAATATTATCATTAAAAAAAAAGTTATACTTAACTTGAGTATAACATGGGTAAAAATAATACTTGCTATCTAGCGGTTATTAATTTATACCATCATTTTTGGTAAAAAAAGTGATTTATTTTTCTTCTATCAAATTAAATATAAATGAGAATAAAAATGAGGTATAATTATATCATGAGTATAACTATACTTATATCAGGTATAATAATATAATCAAACATTGAGGTTAATAAGAAGAAGTGACAATAAGGTCGAGAAGATTTTAAGAGGATGCGGAAAAAAAATAATTAAATTATTTTAAAATGTATACTTAAAAGTTTTTTCTAATACTCATTTAAAAAAAATGATAATTTTTTTTAAAAAAATCTTCTTATAACAATTCAAATTGTTAGCCGTTGAATCCAACCGTCGGCATCGCCGTTCTCGTTCAAGTCTTTATGGTTTGTCTGCACGTTCAAACGGTCGACAAGGAGTTGCGTACACGAACAGCTCGCAAAAACTCGACCTTTTTGACCCTGTCCACGGTTCAAACGCCTCCGCCACGGCGCTCTCGACCTCTCGAAGAATCCTAGCAAGCACCTCGCGGCGCAGCCGCGCGTGGGCGCATCACAAGCAAGCATCGAGAGCTGTACCGGGGGGCTGCGGCCATGGGAGCATCCGGCAACGACGGCAACAACGCGGTCTCCACGACACTGTTCGTCCTCGTCTCCTGCAACCTCGTCCTGCTGCTTTCCAAGCTCCGGCCTTCGCCCATGGCAACGCCCGACAAGGGGATGGCGCTCGAACCGATCAGCTTCATCGGGTCCAGGCTCTCGGTGCTGGTCATGGCGTACCTGTCGACCAGCGCGTACGTGAGGAAGCACCGCTCTCTGGAGAAGCTGTTCTCGCGGATGCGATGGACGTGGCGGCGGCCGGCCATCACTTTGGCGTACATTGAGCTCTTCGCCACGGCTTCTGCGTCCCTCCTGCTCACGCTCAGGGCGTTTGCAGGAGCCACCAGAGGCATCGCTCTGGAGCTGGCGGTGGTCTCGTGCTCCCTGGCTCTGCTGTCGTTCCTCGGCCCGGTGCTGTTTGCGTACTCGGAAATCGCTTGCAGGCTGAGCCTGGTGGCGTCGGTCGTCGAAGAGGACTGCGAGGGGATAAATGCGCTCAGGAGGGCAGAGGAACTCGTTCGAGGCAGGAAGCTGCAAGGGCTTGTTCTGACAATGGCGTTGGCCATTGTTGAGCATGTGGTGTTGATGGCGCTTGGGTTTAAGGATGGTGGCTGTGTCTGGAACCTTTGGTCTTTGATCTCCTGTGGCTCAATTCTTCTCATCACCAAATTTGTCACTCTTTTGGTGTATACAGCATTCTACTTTGAGTGCAAGAAATGCCATGGCAAGCAGGTGGAAGAGTTCAAATTGACTCAGTGAGGAACCATGAGCATTACAGGTTTTTGTTTTCCTCTTTTTTTTTTTTTTTGATTCATTACAGGTTTGCATTTTAAGAGATGACAAATTTATTATCTCTTTTGAGGCAATTTTTGTAAATTATAGGCCTCTAAGAACATTTTTTTGGCAAAATCAAATACTATTCCAGCCCTGGGAAATAATGCTTCTCACTCTTCACAGCATATGATCTGTTAGAGCCAGGTTATGATGTAGCTTTCCTTCATCTTCAGCAGTTCCTCCATATCACCATGAAAACACAAGGAAAGCTTCATGTCGAATCCATAAGTGGGTTCACTTCAATTCTTATGTTGTTCTCTGAAACAAGTAGCATTGTGCTATTCCTCTTGCTATGTTCATTAAATTCATCACTGGGTTCATCTGCAATTTGTATTCTCTGTATAAATGCACCATCACATCTGTATTCTCTTGCCCATAAACATGGTGTCAAAATATTAGGATTAATCTTCTAGCTCCTAAGAAATAAACATTTGGCTGCAGGATTTTCTTATTATGGCCTCTGGTTTTTTCCCAAATGGTCATAGAAAAGTATACAGATTAACTACAAGTGTACTATCAACAGAAATTGGCATCTTCTTGCTAGAAGTCTAAGTCAACTGTTTCATACAATTAAGCTCTATGTGTAACGACCCCAAACCCACACCCCGCCACGTGGCAAAGATGAGGACTTGAAGACGATACACATCATTCTTATACTTGACTCTAGGGTTGACTATCAAGACCAGTCAATAGAATGCGGAATATACATTTGAAATAAATATAAAACTTTAATTTTCAAACTTCTTTTCATAATATAAATGCGGAAAGTGTACATGACGTCATGTCTCAAAGTCTTACATCATATAATAGATCCTTTCCTTATTACAACTGATTAAAAATAAACTAGACTGACAGACATCATACTGG
>LTAE01014496.1:0-11366 GCA_001647135.1 Pontederia paniculata | reverse complement strand
TTATCGGTCGCCCTCTTCACATCTTTGGTCGACCATTTATGCTTCTGCTCCTCATTACATATATTCTCCCTCTATTGCTGGTCGACCGCTTCATATGCTTAGGACGCCCACTACACACATGTAGTTCTTCTGATATATATTACGTGTGCACTGGTCGTCCATTCCTTCAACTCAGGTCGACCACTACTCTGAACTTGAATATATCCTATTACATAAATCAGCTCAACAAGTTCATCAGTACAGGCTGAGTTCACTTACAAATTTGTGATCATTCTAAACATTCTCGGAATCCTAGATTCAACATAAATTTGATAAATATATTTTTTATATATAATTATATTTTTGTGATATTCGTAACAAAATGCATGTGTCTGATGATAAATTAAAGTACACAAAAAATTAAGAACTTTACATTAATATCAATTAATTTGATAATTTTTTTCTAAAATTTGTAATTTAATATTCTCAATTTATTTCAATGACTAGGGGTATTTAATGTCGCATCGACTTGTTGAACCTGATCATCCGAACCAATCCAATCTCATTGAATCGTTTAAGATTATTAGTCCGGTCGAATGCGAACTAATTCGATGACCAATGAATCAAGTACTGATTTTAATTTTTCAAACTCGATTAACCCGACTCAACCTGCTGACCCAAACTTTTGTATATTTCTTTATTAAAGTTAAACAAATTAATTTAGATAAGAATTTACATTATTTCACAATTAAAATATATAAAACCTAATATTTTATATTTTTTAAAAGTATTGCAAACATTTAAAAAATATGATATTTCTTTTTAATAATATAATTAATATTAAATATCATAAAAAGTAATTTAAAATATGGGAAAATCCAATCGAAAATTTGATGATCCAATCTGATACAACTCGAATAGAAATTGGGTTTGTTCAAATTTGCTGACTAATTTGTCATTAATCTAACCAACTCGATCTAATCAAAATTGATCGAGATGGATGAAATTTAGTCTCGGATAGAATCAGATCTGATCCATGAATATCCTGATAATCGACTTCTCTCTATATAATTAATGATTTTAATGAAGTGAAACATCATTCATGTGTTTTACCGTGGAACACTCGTATGATTAATCGTTCATTTTTAAATATATGATTTAGATTAAAACAACATAAAATCAACTAATTAAAACAACATAATTGGGGCTCTATCTCTTCTCTGTCCTCTTTTAATTTAAAACACATATTTAAAAATAGACGATTATCATACGAGTGTTCTACGGTAAAACACATGAAGGGTGTTTCCCCTCCATCAAATCCATAATATATATATATATATATATATATATATATATAGTATGTAAATTATATAATTAGTAATTGTTTTAGATAAATATACTAATTATATATGAAGTGTAGATATAAGATATAGTAAATGTTTAAAGAGTCCTAATTTGTGTAAACTAACAAAATTGACACATGATATTAATAACACATTTTATCATAATGATTTTATTTTCTTATGCATTTTATTTGTCTAAAATCTAATTTAAAATTATTTTCGTATTATTTTTCCTAACTCAATAAAATAAAGAAGATTTAAAGTTATTTCTGAAAATATTTTTCCTAGAAAATTATAAAAAACTTTAATAAAAACTAATTAAATAATTACTATTTAGTTATAAGAAGTATAACACAAGTAAATTAAAACATATATTATTGTTTCTTATTAATTTTAGGATATTGTTCCATTGAAAACATAAAAAAAGTGAAAAAATATTTTTTTTTAGCAGATTCTTAATCAAGTAGTAAAATAACAATAGTTTTAAGTAATCTTAAACTAAGTAGATTAGGAAAGTATGAAGTTAAATTTTTTAATTATTTTGCAATAATAGTTTTCTTTAAAAAAAAGGAAGAGACAAAAAATATTGTAAAAGAATCCTAACTTAAGTAAGTAAATAATTTTTTTTGTTATTTCTGGAGTTATTATAACTCCAAATGGAATTATTATTTTCTTATAGAAAAGGAATATGATATATGTATATTTATATATAACTTTTGGAATTACTTTTTCCTGAAAGTATAAATACAAAAAAATAAAGTCCTCTAAAAAAATACAAAAAAGTAAAGTTATTTTTAAAGTCCTAACCCAAGTAAATTAAAAATAATAATTCGATATTATTTTAAGGATATTTTACCCTAAAAAATTTGAAAAATAACTAAAGTGAAACAGTTATTTTTAAAATTTAATTAAGAAAATTTGGCACATTTTTAGTACAAATAACTAACATAATGCATATAAGTATTATGTTAGTTATTTGTTAGATATTTTAAAAAAAATCTAATTCTTACTGTTATTCAAGGTATAAATGATCTTAAAAATGAAATAAATTTGATAAAAAAACATTTTAAATAGAATTAGAAAAATAAATATGAGACAAACTTTAACAAGAAATGGTTAGAAGATCAATAATGATAAATAATTTTTACAATTAGTTAATACTTTTTTATTTGAGGTTGATTAATAAATGTCATCTTATTTATTTAATAAAAAAATGTCTTCGTTAAGTGTTAATTTATAAAACAAATACACACAATATAATATTTAAATATATAAAATAATATTAAATAAAAAATATTAAAAAAATTGTCACACAAAAGTAAGAAAAAACTAGTTCAAATATTAAAACCTTAATTATTCATTTGATATCTCCTAGAATTCTAATTTATTATTATTTTGGTAATTACTTTTTGCTACAAGAGAAAGTAAATAAAAATATATAATAATTGTTTTAAAAAAGTTACTAACTAAATAAATTAAGAAGAATTGACAATAAAATAAAGAAATGTTAACTAAAGAAAAAACAAGCTAAATAGAAAAATTACAATTATAGTTTTAATTATAAATATATTATAATTATAAAAAAATAACATTAAATATTAAAACTTAACACAATGTATGTGTTGAAATAAATTGAAGAACAAAAAAAATTAATAATTTTATCTTAATATTAGTATTTGATATTTTTTTATAATTTATAATTCAATATTTTTAATTTTATTTCAATCGATTAGGAGTGTTTACCTAGTGAATCCGATCCAATTTCAATTGGACCTATTCGAATTGTTAGTCGAATAAATAATTGTTATATATTCTCATCTTGTATTAGAAACCTAGTGATATACAACTTTATAGAATAACTATTTCAAAAAGAGATTGAAAAATAATATTTTTATTCATTATTCTTCATAAAAGTACTTTGAAGAAAATAACATTTCGAATATCATAGAGGAAAAACAACTAATGAAAAATAATTGATTGATTATTTTGTTATCTTTTCTGTAGTTTGTTTAACTTCTTATCTCTTTAGATTTGATGAGAATCCTAGGTACGCAATTTATGTAATAAAGTTTATTAATCTTAATATCTTATGTAATAAAAAATACATTATTTATCCTTATTTGCTAATTTTATTTTGTTAATAATTTACGGTGATGTCGAATTCTCATAAATTTCTATGTAAGATATTATACTTAGTTATTACTACTACTCCTACTACTACTACTACTAATAATAACTCTTACTGCTAATAATAATATAATACATGAATGACCCGTACAATGGTCCGGTTCATTGTGTCGAGTTGGTCCAGCCGTCCACCGCCCTAAACCCAACTTTGATTCCCGACTCATCTCTCTCGTTCTGTTCTCCCCTCCTCCCGCCGTCTGTCTGAACACTTCGCCGCTCCCCCCCGGCGCCGGATTGCTTCCTTGCTGACGCCGAACGCCGAGGGCCGCCCAAATCCCACGCTTGCACTGCCGCTTGACGCTCTACTCCCGCCAACTGACCTAACCCTAGCCGGACAGCGCCACCTCGTCGTCGGCAAAGCGTCCAGGGACCTGCCGCGCCGCCAACGTCTCCCTCGGTCTGCTCGGGGCCTCATCTGCCCACGTCTCCGACGTTCCCGCCAAGCTTGTGCTTGCAGGCGGCACGTCGCAGCACGAGTTTCCCACTTACAGGTTACTCCCTCCTTCATGTTAACGTTTGCTCATGGATAACTGCCAATGTTGCTGTTGGTTACCAAGTCGAGCATGTTTCGTTCCTTTTGATTTCGGTCGCTGCTTCCGTCAACCCAATGCACTGGATCTGCGTAGTATGAAAGATTGGTAGTATAAAGTGATGTTTGGCTTTGTTGTCTCCGTGTTTAGCTAGGGTTTCGTTTTGCTACCAAGTTCCTCTTTCTTGTTTCCGTATGTTGGTTGGTTCTCTTGGGCCACGGAACAACTGCCTTAGACGCAATTTGCTTTTGTTTCACTGACAGTGAAGGATCAGGGGTTTAACTTTTGTCTGTTTGATTGGATAATGAAGGTTAAAGGCAATGCTCACAAACTTCACTTTGTCAGCAACTCTCATTCTCTTGTTTGCTTTTGTTCGCTTTCCTTCTTGGTTGGCAATTTTTCTTTCGACATGATGTATCGATAATTTAAAATGAAAAATTTAACATAGAGAATGAATGTAGAATATTGAGATTTTAAATTTAGTTCCAACTGTGATGCTTGAGGATGGGGGAATCCACATTCTGGTGCTGCATATGTCTTTCTTATCTCCCGTTCTTTCAACAGTTTTTTGTCCTTTAGACCCTTAAATGTTGATCTCCATGGAACAAAGTGTTTGTCTTTTTCTAATTCAGCCGGAAGAATGATATAGTTGCACATTTGTTTCAATCAAATATAATAGTTTAACATCGTCTAAGAAAATAACAGTTCAACATCGGTTTCTCTCAAATCAATGTGTTCGTTGATGTTTTTTTTTTGAAAGAGGTTCATTGATGCCTTTTCATATTCCCACAGACAAAGTACCTTTCAAGAAAACAGAGCGTCTATGATTTGTGTATTAGGAAGGCATATTTATTGCAAATTGCACCATGAACATGAACACCAGACCCATCACAGTGCTATGAAGTTGTATTTATACCAATAGAAAAGGGATGGAGTTCTGATATCGTCTAACCTCCTTAGTCTGTAGTTTAATATACATTATATACATATCTTATTTGAAGAACATATTTTTGTACTTTGGGAATGTAGATAAGAAACAAACACA
Organism: Pontederia paniculata; assembly: GCA_001647135.1. Classification (NCBI taxonomy): domain Eukaryota; kingdom Viridiplantae; phylum Streptophyta; class Magnoliopsida; order Commelinales; family Pontederiaceae; genus Pontederia; species Pontederia paniculata. The sequence continues at coordinate 6,282 of LTAE01014496.1, read as the reverse complement.
AATTAATGGATGATCCCATTGCACTGGACCAAATGAAGAGATTATATTTCATTTTTCTATCTTAAAAAGAGTTATTGTGTGATCAGAATGGTTGATATTGGCTCCTGTATTTTAATCTATTTCTTTTCTATAAGGTGTCCATTACCATAAACTGGCATAAGGTAGAAACGGGAATCCCTTATGAAAGCACCTCCTAATTTTTGTTTCTCTTTTATGTTCTATTGTATTTTATGCATAATTTTGGTCATTGAAAATGAAGATTAAGTGCCTGCTTGGATTGAGATTTTGCTTATGTCACTTGTAGTTAGTTCCATCTGCTTTTAATATTCAAATTCTTTGCATTTATCTCTCGTTGCTCACAGGAAAATGTGAATTGCGGAGACATATTAAGGTCCCATAATTGATAAAGAAAACTACACTTTTGGTATCAATTGGGTTATTTTGAATAGGTAAGCTCATCTAAATGGTTATCTACCTTTGTAGGTGATGTATTTATTGGGCTAAAGGAGAACCAATGGGACGTCCTGAACCATGTGTGTTGTTTGCCCAATCATTTTTGCATCCTCAACTTGATGAGTATGTCGATGAGGTCAGATCATTCTTTGTTCTCTGTCCCTTTTTCTATTTAATCTTCTTACTTTGTTCATTATCATCTTACAGCTTTACTTTTTGTTGTTTTTTAGTCTACTAAATCAATCAAATAGAATGGCCTCAGTACTTAATATATGAAGCTAAACTTGATGGAATTATTGAACCTTTCATTGTGGTGCTTACTGGTCTCCTATCTTATTTCTAGTTGCTTTTCCATATAGGTGTTTCATATTGTCTTCACTTTTTCTTTATCATCTTTGCTGACGACCAAGTACATTTGTGGAATTCGTGTGTCTAAATTTCACAGGGAAACCTTTTTCTTTGTTCTTTTGAGGGAAAAGCTAGTAGTTTATAGTGAAGCATCATGATGTTGGCTAAAGGATCCGCTAACCAGATATTGCTATTTTTGACAAGTCAGTTTCTAAGTAGATTATTGGGTAGAAAGAAAGACCACAAGTTTACCTTTCATGCCAATTTTATCTTCACTGTCATGAGAAGATAAAAGAATGTGGTATCCATGCATAGTCCTTGAACTTTGTACACTGGAACACTACCTTCCTTCTTAATCATGGTGGCCTTTTTAACTGAAATTACATCATAAATATTTAAAATTTGAGTGAAGTCTGTGTCAATGCTTCAATATATTTTCCTTTTGTCTTAGGGAACATTATCGTTCTTTTTTATGCAGGTAATCTTTGCAGAACCTATTGTAATCACTGCCTGTGAGTTTCTTGAGCAGAATGCATCATCGTCTGCCCTCAATATACCTCTCACAGGGTATGCACAGCTCAAATTGGTTTTCTTTCTCATTAATGTACATCATATCCTTCTAGTTAAAAACAGTTTTACTGCATACTTAAAAATTTCTCTTGGAAAAGTAGTTTCAGACTTTTGTGAAACTGATAGTAAGGAATATCTGTTTCTGATTGGTATCTGCAGCTTAAATCATATGGTTGTTTTGTGTAATTGTCTTCTTATTCAGCCAATAAATTATGAGGCTCCCTAAAAAGGAAGCTTTTTAAGGTATATTGATTGTTGATGAAGTACTGATTTTGGGATGATCTTGTTTGCCGAACCTTATGCTTTCTTTAAAATGGAAGGCTGACTTATAAATAAGACACAATATATTACAAAGCTATGCTTCGTCCAAAAAACATCTACTGACCTGATGTCTACTGAGCCACAAGTTAGCTTCCACATTGAGCAGTCAAAAAACAGTTAGGTAATGTCCTCGTAAAAGCCTTCAGAGATCAAAAGTGTTGATCGAGTGTGCTAGCCAGGAAACTCTAACAAGGAATTGGTCACACCTAAAAACAATGAATCAAACATTCTGGCCTTCAGTAATGGACACTCTTTAAGAGAGATTAAAGTATGCAGATTTACTGGTGATGCATTCACGTTTACTTTTAGAGAAGGGTGATGTATTGAAGTTCTCATGAACATTCTGGTTTGCTTATTTCAAGGCCTTTCAAACGACTGTAAAGCTATGACCAAAACCGGTTAATTATAAAGGAATAAAAAAAAATCTTTGACAGTAGTTTCCTTGGACATTCTTATAATTATCCATACGTGTTGTAAATTATATGTGAATAATATCAAAGCTGTATAGTGTAGTGTGAAAAAAAACTGTTTCATAGATTTTCTCCCTCATTTCAAAATAAAAGTTTTTTCTCAAGAAAAAAAGAAAGCGTAGCATCCTCTACATAACATCGAGAACCCACAAGGTGACAATACTTTGCAGGAATCCAAATGGCCCTTTACGTGATGGTTCACCTTATCATGTCTAACTTGAAAATGAATTTTCAAGTTGGAGTCCTAGTTCAATTTATCACTCGTTTGGTAGTAGGAAGAATACCAACAGATTTTCGTTAAGATTCTCACAAGTTTGTGGGTCTTCTGTAGTAATAATCTTTTGAAAAAAGAGCAGGATGGCTACCTTTTTGTAGTCATCCACATATATATTAAAATTGAAAACTATAGAATTTACAAGTGGTTAAAAAGGACAAAAAATGGGGTCGGGGGTGCAGCCACCCATACAAAAACCTATCCGAGGCCCCACTCACTACTCAAAAAAGACACATGGTGTACAATATTCTCGATGTATCACCTCTCCCCCTTGAAAATGGTACGGTTCCGCTGTAGCCATACCCCCCACAACGTGGCAAAAACCAACACCACGATCGTCTCCACCCCTGACTATCGTGTGTGCTGATGGGCTCTGAGGGAACTCCAAATCTGTCCACATCCGACGCGTCAACCCCGATGCACCCAATCTGGTGCCACACCCCAATAGATATAGGGCACTTGAAAAAGAGGTGGGCCATATCCTCATCGGTCGTCTGACATAGCGTGCAAGTGATATCAGTGTGAGGTGCCCATCTGGTTCTGTACGTCTTGGTGATGATCCGACCCCGTCTCAATAGCCATGCAAAGATCCTAACTTTAAGAGGTGTATAACTCCGCCATATGTGAGCGCAATCCGCTCTGAGGACCTCTGGGAGTGAGCTAGTGGGAAGCAACTGCCTGTATATCCCTCGTGCGGAGTACTTGTTTGAGAGCCATGTCCAACCGTCTGCTCTGGAGTCATCTGGGCGAAGCCTCGAAATCCGGTCAAAAAGTGCAATGAGGTCCTCAAACCGTCTTGTGTAGTAATAATCAATCGAATCAACAAGGAAGAGGGTCAAGTAGTAGAATAAATAGACTTCATGTGTTATTTAAACGTTAGGAGGAACAATTATAAAGAGCTAAAAGTCTAAAATAAGCTAAATTGACAATTCTAAGGTGATGAAAGCAAGAGATGAAATTATTTCAATGTATGGAAGAGTCCTAGGGTTTGAATCCGCTGAAGTACAATTGATTGCCATGTTAATACTCTACAACTCCGTGGTGTCTTGTTTTACCTTTATTTCGTGCATTCCTTTTTTAAGGCAAAGCAATTCTAACAATAATTATGAATGTCTATTTCATGGTAGCATAAACCCTAATTATAATCATTTCCAAGGTAATTAAGGAACGACATATGAAGCTAGAATGCATGCATACACATCACTTATCAAATCAACCATTTAAAAAAAAATCTTATCAAAGTAACTAATCTAAAAAAAAACTTACAAACCAACTAATCTAAAAAAAAACTTATCAAAGCAACTAGTCACACTAGATAATTCTCATTACTTGGATGACCTACATTCATCTAAATGGATGACCAATCACATTCAGATATACCATTCAAACATGGACAAGTAAAATAGCACCTAAAGAGAATAAACCATAACGTAAGCCAACTAATTGCCTTAAAGTTACCTTAAAGTTTTTTTTTGAGACGTAAAGTTACCTTAAAGTTTCATCTAACCTTAGGACAAAAGGAGTTTAGCTATTCATAGAGGGGGGTGGCATCACAACATAGAAAGGAAACAAAAATTGCATTCAAATTAAAATTAGTATAGAGATTAGAAGTCCAACTGTAGCATTCAATATAGCTCCATAAATGCCTGTCCTAAGCCTCCAAGATGGCACCCTCAAGATAGCCAACCATCCTAGAAAGACTAGGGCATGTTGCAGACCTTTTCTAGACCGAAATGACCCTAAAAAAATAAAAACAAATTCAAAATTTCGATTCTCCAAGCATTATGGTCGCTCAAAAAATGTGCTATGGATTTTCTTTTAGTAGAGTCCTCTTTGCCTCTACAATCATGGCTCCCAATACAGTCTGCCCGTAGTACAATGCTGTGGACTGCTCTTGAATCAACTATGATCATATTCGTCAGCATACCAAGCTCGTAGTGAGTTCTGCTATTGTTGCATTCGTCAGTACAGTCCAGCTGTAGCCTCACATTGATCACTGAATTCACTACGGTTGTATTAACGAGTACAATGCAACAATAATGGCCTGTGTGGCCACTATTGCTGTAGCCATGGCTACGACCCAACCAAATTGATGTCCTGATGGGTCCTTTTCTTCCTTTTGTTATCTTCACACACCCATATTCTATCAACAATGAAGCACAAGTAGACATTTGAAAAGCTCTACACTATAATTTAAATATAGACATTGTACATGAGTCCCAGGAGAAAACATGGGAGAATACACAGAGAAATAATACATGAAATATGAACATATTAGTTGGTAACCAATTATTCTATTGTTACAAACACCCAATTAAAATCCAACTTCATATAAGAACTACACTAACCTAACAAAAGAAAAACAAATAATTGTGGAAATATAATGATGATAACCCTTTAAAAAAGAGATCGTAAGACAGAATGTAGTTCCAAATAAAAAATGGATAATTGTCCACCTTGACAATCATCACAACCCTTCTCGAAAAATAACACCCAATATAATTGCTCGACACAGTTGGGGGGACAAAAGAAGGGAACAATGGACCTGAGGAAGAGTGTAAGAAGAAAGGGGACAAAGTGTTTTGGGAGACAAAAGAAAAGAGTGAGGATCCGGGATGGTAGAAAAGAGGCTTTGACATGTTTATGGAGAATATGTTCTCTTAGAGTAAGCGGTGAAGCACTTTGAATGATTTGTTCCCTTAGGAAAAGCCAAAAATAGTTTTGGCTGACAACTATCTTCTTATACTCAAAATAAAACTTTCTTATAAAGTATTAGTAAACCCTCTAAAGAAAGTAATAGTAAAACTTTCTTTCTTATAACTTGGTTTTCCTATTTCTTATTTTTCTTGCTTAACTCTTTTCTTAAGTTTTTTTTAATCTTGAACCCTCAAAAGAATGTTTAGCTATCTTGAATTTGGAGTGCAAACCTAATCTCATTCTAATGTTGCTTTGTTGGAACATTCTTATCCAGGGCTACTTCACCTCCTTCTTTTGCTCTAGAGATATTTGTTCATTGTGAAGGCGAGTCAAGATTTAGGCGACTTTGCCAGCCATTTCTTTATTCACAGTCATCATCGAATGTATTGGATGTAGAGGTAGTTTTTTATTTTTTAATTTATATTTTCTTGCTCACTGTTAATGTTCATGGTGCAGATCTCTTTGCTATCGAGTGTTAGTAATTTAATCTTGTTGTTTGTTGTCCCTCAAAAGAAGTTTGTTATTTATTGCGTTTATGTGCAATAACAATGTTTTCGTACTTTTGAAATACTTGGACTCAGTGATGCCTAGAAATGTGTTTCTGCTGTCTGACACAGTAGCACTGTACTTGCCCATGTTTTATCTTTCTGTGATCTTATTTGTTCAAATTTGTTCCGACTCTAGTGTAGCTGTTACCCGATTTGAGGTTGACCAATTTTGGTCCTTGATGTTGGTTAAATCCCTAATGGTTTTCCTCAATGTGCATCAGATAGGCATGTGGTCCTTTTAGTTTGTTTAGTATAGAGCAGCAGCAAGGGGTACACCATATCTCTTAGGATTTGCACCTTTTACTGATGGTTGTTGACCTAACATATTTTTTTTTGAAAAAGGAAAGGATGACTATACAACTTGATAGTCATCCGCTTGTATTAAGGTAAGAGTGGAAAATGTACAAGTATATATACGAGAGCAGTGCCAAAAGCTTTCCCAAAAAAGAGTAAACCGGTTACCCAAAACCCCATTCTCTAAGTAAATAAAGACTGTGGTGTACAATGTTCTCAATGTAGCATCTCTCCCCTTCAAAAATCGAGCGGTTGCGTTGGAGCCAAATCGCCCATGTGGTGGCCATGACTTTAGCCCAAACGCTTC
>LTAE01014494.1:0-11367 GCA_001647135.1 Pontederia paniculata | reverse complement strand
TCTCTCTCTCTCTCTCTCTCTCTCTCTCTATGATCTCATGAAGCCAAACCATATGACGCCCCATGACAGAGGAGAACAAGGAGACGATGTCGAGATTGAAGAAAGAGAAGAAAGGAATGAGGACCGTTTGATTTCCAAAAAAAGGTAAGTGGTTCACAACTTAAACAATGGAAAGTATGATTCATATTTATTCTTGTGATAATTTAATCTTAAGAGATATTTTTTTGAAATTATCCTCAGAAATGTAGATCTATATGTAAATTAGATTTCAAATTCATAGATCGATGAGATCCTATGTTAATATTGTTACGTACTTATTATTCAATTATGTCTAAATTTATACTCTTTGTTTCAAAAAAGTTTTAAATATGTTATACTCATCCAAAAATTATAAATGATATATGGATGCATAGCTACTAAAGTCTACTTTCAATCCAAGGTATATATAAATGATAGAAATACTACTTCTTTATCATGTTGTCTCGAGATGTAGTATGTCCACTTTATAAAATGTATTATAAATTGAACGAGTGGAATAATGATATGATTTTTAGGTATTAGGTACAAGTTTATTTGAAAAGGATAATTTTATAAGGAGTTATGAATATTTAAGGTTCAGTTGTCAATACTCTCGATGTGAAGTCGATAGATGAAATTGTAAGATTTGTTGAGAATAAATGGCAAGGAGATAAAATGTGTAAATTTTATATGTAAATCATTTTGGAGGATATTTTCAAAGAAAATTGGAATAAATGGATGTCGGGAGATTAAGTTATAAATTTTACATTAACATTGTGTTAAAGTTGTCCAAGTCTTAAAATGAATATATTATTTGACGTTGTCTAAGTCATAAATAAATTCTAATGATCTTACATGTCCACATTGATGATGAATCATATATTTATATGTTAGCTCAAGAGAAATTATATAAATAAATTATGACATATCTTGTGTGATCATTTCAAATGCATAATCTAATGTCATAATCTATAAGACGGTTATACAATTTCTCAAGTGGCATATATGATTTTATATCAAATTTGGGATCACTTAGTGCTCCTACTAAACTCTTGATATCAAATAATTTAGTCATGACCTTACTATTTGATGCATCTCCTATGTGAATGCTCAAATATTTTATTTGATTATATATTATTCTGATTTACACGATCAATGATTTTATACAATTATTCAACTTCTTTTATGATCCTCTGAAGCATCATCTTGTATTAATAAGTATGATGTAATTGTCTAATGATATCAATGTCATAATATCTTCTATTGAATCTCAATTTTTATTGGTCCATGCTTATATCTTGAGGCCTTTTATGAATCATGATCTAATGATGAAGATCAAGCTATAAGTCTTTATATGAATCTTGAGCATTATCGACTCATATCATGGTTGGGTCTATATCATAAGATTATATAAACCATAATAATTTTTTGTTCATATTATGATGATGTTAATGTTATAAAACTTTATATGAATCATGATCATTTCATATTCATATTACGATGATTATGATGTTATAAATCTTTACATGATCCTCACCTTTATGTTTCCAAAGTGTGATGATATCTATGTTAAGAGATTTTATATGAATCTTTATTATTATTGGTTCATAATATGATGTTCATAATTTGTGACTAATCTTATGATGTATTATGAATTATATGTAAGATAAAGAGCACAAGATTTAATAAAAGGTCACCATTGTGTGAGGATTGTCGAGAGTAAAATAAAGTTATATTTATAGTGATGATGTTAAGGACTAACAGTGTAACTATAGTCAAATTACTTTCTTTCATGCAATAAAAAGAATCCTCGAGAATCCTTGCCCTGAAGGGGCATCGTGTGGTTTGTGTATCAGTAACTAACCTTCGATAATTCATAGCTTGGTCGAACCTGATGGTGAGCATTTTTTTTTCAATCATCCAAAGTCGCCAAAGTTACTAAATATAGCGATGAACATAAACAAAGAGGCAAACATTAATGATGGATTAAGTGATGATGATGATGATGATGATGATGATGATGATGATGATGATGATGATGATGCAAGTTATGAAATGATGATAAAGTAAAGTACACATAATGTAAATTATACAAAGTGCATATGATGCAAGTATGTAATGATGCTGAAAGTAAAGTTCATATAATGAAAGTGATGCAATGAAAGTAAAGTAATGTATGACCAAATATTAAAAACAAGGCATGATGCATGATTCACTCTTTAATCCACTTGATATATTATGATGATATATATTACTGATCTAAGAGTGATGTTATCTAATGATGATTGGCAATGGCCTCTATTCATTTGCTTTCAGACGAATCTTTATTCATCTATCATAATTAATCCATAATATAATCACGTGATATATTTTTTATAACGCATTATATCAATATGTCATGATGTTTTCTTATTTATTTTCCTATTTATTCACCTATTAGGCTTTATAGCTCACGGGAGTACAACTCCCCTACAATTCAATTCTGCAAGTAATTGATGATGGAGGTCCGCGTAGCATAGGATGCTCGTGATGATGCTGGAGATAACATGGACATTAGAGTTTTTTTTTTCTTTATTTATATTTATATGTCATTAAGTGGTCATTTCACATTGTAATAATTAGTAAGAGGTAAGACTCACATGTCGTCATGTATCTAAAGTTTTCGCATATGCATATCCATTTGTTTTTCCATTTTGAGATTTTGTCTTTTGTAATAATTATATTTCATTCCTTAAAGTCAAAATTTATGTTTTAACTCAATATTTATGACAAGTATGTCTCGTAGCATCTCCAAAAGAGCACTCTTCCATGTGGCGAGGTGTGTTTGGGGGTGGGGAGGATGGGTGAGGAAATGTTACAGTTAAGTATCAGAGTCCAAAGTTAGGACCATTTTGACATCCTAAAAGTATGAAAGTTCATGTGCAAAACATCACGAGCAGTCATCACAACATCTATTAACAAGTAAGATCTCTTATACGTTGCATGATATCAAGTTCATGTATCATTATTTTTAAGTGTTGGCTTTAAGTTTCAAAGTGTTAATATGTTAATCCATGACGTATAGAAAGTAAACTATTTGAATATCAATGCTGATAGTATCGGTAGATGATAGGAAGATTCAAATTTTTTGTACAAACTTGATTATTCTTGGGTTCTTATTGAGATTATAAGGTGGTTGATTTCTAAGGAGGTTATTTGGGTTAGAGGTAATTAATTTGACTTTTGTGGTTGTATGATTCATTTGTAAATTAGATAAGATTTTAAGTTGTAAATGACTTGATTTTGTTTAATCATGGAAAAAGAAATTAGATGAATTTTATATACATGTCTTTATCAAAACTTCAATCTGATATTTATTGTCCAAAATTAATGTAATATTTATGAAGGATAATATTGTTAAGGTCTAATTTTCGTTGAATCTAAATTATCTCAATTGAAGATATATATGATAAGTTATGACTAAAATATCGATATGTCTTTATGTTGTTTCAAAGAATGATATTGATTGATGATTGAATATTCATAGGTGATCTTCTTAAACAAATCGTGATAATAAGAAAGGTGTAGAGTGTGAAAATGATATTGAAGTTATAATTGTAGACTTTCAAATTATAGAATGAAAAATGAATGACGTGATTAACAATATTTCAAAGATCAATTTAATAGGCTTGAGATTTAAGAAATTTATTTGATATGTTTAAAAGAGTGTACTTTTGTAGAGGAGTATAAATATTCAAAAGCTAAATATCTATTGGAACGGATTATGGATGAAATTAAAATTCAAATTATTATGATTGTAGAAACTTTAAAGGTCAATCATATAGATATAAATTTTTGAGAATTTCTAAGAAAAGTTTGGGATAGTATATTTTTAAGATATTAGAATTTTTAGGAACTAATATGATGGAATGGGTTATGAGTTTAAAGGAACGACGTGTCAAAAATTATCAAGTACTAAAAAAATAGAGTTCTTGAGTATGTGATTGAGTGATTTGCATGAGATTATGTTAAGAAAAAAATTAATTGTGTCATACCCAAGTTACTGATGTTAATCATGCAAGTTTTCAATCATTAACATTTAAGTATTATAAAAAATAGTCATTATGATCCAAAGAGAATGAAAGAAAAAGAGCATAAAGAATTTAACTATTTTTATATATTGGACTTATCATGATCATACTAAATATCTCTCTTTTATAATATCATATAAGGTTATGATTGACCTATTGAGTAAAAGTAACAAGATCATCATGTCGAATACACATGACATGAAAATATATACTTTTAAATGATATTATCGCATTATATATCTCTCTACTAATGATCTTTACAAATTTATGATTAACGATATCAATTGCAATTACATTTAAATTTCGTAGCTCATAATTTGGTCTGAGTTTGGATGGTTTTCTCCTTATCCACGCATTATGAATGATCAATAAATGAATTAATTGACATATTGTCAAAAAAATGAATTATGTGTTTCTTGTTCGGCAAGTGAATTATCAGCTATATACATAAGAGCATAATTTCCTCACTAAATATCGATGTATGCAATGTAAATGAAAATTGCTTGAAGTTTATTTTTATAAGATCTGGAATCATCTCGATCGGATTTTTATATGAATAGTTATGATTAAAATGATGACTCATTGTCATGATGCTCTCAACTTAGTGGTTGAACTATAAAATGCATAGAGAAGTTTTATGGATCCAATATGATATTATATGTGAGGTGTAGTAGATGTATGGATACTGATCGAGGGTGTTACAGATACTTTTATTATAAATTGGAACTAGTTGATTAGAATATTTGATAAAGAATACCTAATTTTTTTCTCGAGATGCAAGTATACTAGGTATAATGATATTAATGTTATTGTGGGATTTTTTAAGATATATTAAGAGAACAAATATCGGGGATTGTTATAATGGTCACAATTCATGTTAGGATTGTTTTTATCACTCAAGTGATTGTAAGATTTAATATTCATAATACTTGAAAGAGAGCTTGATAGTATGATTTGATATGATGACCTTAAAAAATAGATGAAAGCATCAAGTGTATCACGAATGTTCTTTAAATCCCAAGTCATAAGTTCAAAAAAAGTTAATATATGTTGCAAAATACTTAATATTATGTTAGAACGTTTGATCCTTATTTTGATTTATAATGTAACGCATTAGTCAAAATTAAGATGTATAAGTCGATGACGAACTAAATAAAAAATTATGTTGTGTGTACACTACTTAAGGATCGATGTTTGGATGAAAACCATATGAATATCATTCCATTAGTAGGACTATGAGTAAGTGTTGAACGACCTTAATAGCAAGAGATGGATTGAATGATATTTAAATGCACAATAATGGAGATTGATGATTATGGAAGGATTAAGAAATGGTTGATTATTATATCGGGAGATAACGGTCATATGCAAGTTTTTCCATAGACATTTGAGTTATGTTTAAATTTGAAGATGAATATATTTTAAGTAGGTTATAATGTAACAATCGGATAAAAATATTGGAGGGTGTGATAATTGTGCCACAACCCCCTCCCCCATTTTTCTTAGTCATCTCCCAAATCTTTTCTCTCTCCTCCCTAAAGTAACCCACTTACCCAGTCCCCTTCTCTCATCTCATCTCATCTCTCTCTCTCTCTCCCTCCCCTTCTAATCTCATGAAGTCGAACTATATGAGGCCTCGCCTAGGATAGAGGAGAACAAGGAGATGATGTCGAGATCGAAGAAAGAGAAGAAAGGAATGTGGACTGTTTGATTTCCAAGAAAAAGATAAGTGATTGGGAACTTAAATAGTGGAAAGCATGATTCAGACTTGATCTTGTGATAATTTAATCTTGAGAGATTTTTTCGAAATCATCCTCAGAAATGTAGATCTATATGCAAATTGGATTTCAAAGTCTCAGATCGATGAGATTCAATGTTATATTGTTATGTACTTGTTATTCAATTCTATCTGTATTTATACTCTCTCTTTCAATCAGGTTTTAAATAGGTTTTACTTGTCCAAAAATTATAAATGATATATGGATGTATATCTCTTGAAGTCTACTTTCAGTAGAATTTGGTTTCATTTCAATCATTTATATAAAACATTAGTTCGAAATACTACCTCTTTGTCAAGCTATTCAAAGATGTAGCATGTTCGTTTTGTAAAATATATTATAAATTCAAATAGAGGAATAATGATATGAATTTTAGATATTAGGTACATATCTGTGTTATCTTGTATTAGAATTTGGAATGGTCTAAAAAGGATAGTTTTATAAGGAGTTATGAAATTGATAGATGAAATTGTAGGTTTTGTTGAGAATAAATTATGAGATAAAATATCTAAATTTTATATGTTAATTATTCGGGAGCTTATTTTCAATGAAAATTGGAATTATTCCAAAAGAATGTCGGAGGATAAGTTATAAATTTTACATTGATACTGTGTTAAAATTGTCCAAGGCTAAAAAAATATATTATTTGAAGTTGTCTCATATCTATTTGATATTGTAAATGTCATAAATAAATTCTAATTATCTTATATGTCCACATTGATGATGAATCATATTATTTATCTATTAGCTTTAAACAAAAATTACATTAATAAATTGATATATCTTTTGTGATCATTCCAAATGCATAATCAAATGTCATAATGTATACGACAACTACATAATTTCTTACGTAGCATATATTATTTTTATATCAGATTTGGGATCACTCAGTACTCCTATTGAAGTCTTGACACTAAATGATTTAATTATGACTTTACTATTTGATTCATCTTATATGTAAATGTTGAAAGATTTTATTTGATTCTATATGATTCTGATTGACATGATCAATGATTTTATACGATTATTCAACTCCTTTTATAATCCTCTGAAGCATCATCTTGAATTTATAAGTATGATGCAACATTATGATGATATTATCGTCATAAGATCTTCTATTGAATGTCGAACTTTATTGGTTCATGCCTATATCTTAAGGCCTTTTGTGAATTTCGATTATTGTATTGTTCATACTATGATGAAGTTCAAGCTATAAGTCCTTTTATGAATCTTGAGCATTACCGATTCACATCATGATGAGGTCTATATCATAAGACTCTATGAACCATGATCATTTTAGGTTCATATTATGATAATGTTAATGTTATAAGATTTTATATGAATAACGATCATTCCATATTTATATTATGATGATGTCTATGCTATAAACCTTTACATGATCCTCACATTATGGGTTCAAAGTGTGATGATACCTATGTTACGAGATTTCATATGAATCATGATTATTATTGATTCATAATATGATATACATACTCTATGATTGGCCTTATGATGTATTATGCATTATATGTAAGATAATAAAAAATAAAAAAAATAATAAGAGGTTGCCATTATGTGTTGATTGTCGAAAGTAAAGTAAAGTATTTATGATAATGATGTTAGGGACTAGTAGTGTAACTGTAGTCAAATTACTTAGTTCTTCTTTCATGGACCGCTCCCATTTATGCAATAAAAAGGATTATTGAGCATTTTTTCCTTGAAGGGGCACTATTGTAGTTTGTACATCAACCACTTACTTGACAATCCATAGCCGGGACGAACATAATGATGAGTTTTTTTTAAAGTCACCCAAAGTCGTCAAAGTCATTAAATGTAATGATGAACATAATTAAAAAGACAAATATTAATGATAAATTAAGTGATGATGACGACAACGATGACGACGACGACGACGATGATGATGATGATGATGATGATGATGATGACGACTCTAGTTATGAAATGATGATGAAAGTAAAGTACACATAATGTAAATTATGCAATGTGCATATGATGGAAGTATGAAATATCAAATGTTGTTGAAAGTAAAGTTTATATATGAAAGTGATGCAATAAAAGTAAAATATTGTATGACATGGTATTAAAAGCATAACATAATGTATGACCCACTCTTTGATTCACTTGATGTATTGTGATGATGTATATTACTAATCTAAAAGTGTTGTTATCAAATGGTTATTGGCAATAGCATCTACTCATTTGCTTTTAGAAAAATATTTATTCATCTACGATGATAATCCATAATTTATACATTCTTTTATAATGGCTTGTATCGATATGTCATGAGGTTTCCTTATTTACTTTTCAATTTGTTCACCTATGGACTTCATAGCTCACAGGTGTACATCTCCATTGCAATTTAATTTTACAGGTAATTGATTATGAAGATGCTTGCGACATAGGATGCTCATGATGATATTGCGGCACATGGACGTTCAAGTTGTAGGGTCACTTGGCACCAAGAAGGGGGTGAATTGGTGTAATATTTTTTAAAGTGTTTTACACACTAATTAAAACAAAGTAGATTATCACTAACCAAATTGATAAGTAAAGTGAGAGAAAGGAAATGCAAACTCGATAAGGAGATTTGTTGACAAGGTTCGGCCCAACTCCTTAGCCTACGTTCCTGCTCCAACTTCTCACACCTTGAGAACCTCAAAGTTCTACTATCAAATCTTTTATTCGAATAGGGAGAAGCATCCTTTTACAGCACTAGTCTTTTCTCCACTCAAGAGGCAAGACCACACCTCTTTTTACAATGAGCTTTCTCTCAATATTACAAGGAAGACTTCTCACACAATCTTTCTTACAATATGAACTCACTTAAGAAGAAGAGAGAAGGAGAAGAGAAATTTACAAGTTTAGACTCTAAGTGCTCTTTGGATGTTCTTGGAAGTATGAAGATAAATTCTTCAACTTTCTTACTGTTGCAACCTCCTAAATGCTCTTGTATAGCCTTTTGTCTTCAATGTAGCCATTACTCCGACTTCCCTCCTGATTTGACACCAAATAAATAGTTGTTGGAACTTTCCAGGCCACCGCCGGTTGATCACTCGATGCACTGATCGACCGCTCTAACGAAAAACTAGTTGTTGGCAGCAGATCGGTCGACCGTTGTCCTCGAGTGATCAATTGTTTCTCGTCCGAAAACAAACTTTGGCTCTGTGGTCTAGAGAGATCGACCGCTTTGGCGGACCGGTCGACCGTTGTATCGACCTTTTGAAACTGTTGTTGTTGTTTCACATTGATTGACCGCTACCTTGGAGTGTTCGACCATTTTGTCTCTAAATTATCTTTTTCATTTATTTTTCAACCTATAAGCTGCACAACTTGACATATGGTTAATTAATTGTTAATCACATAATTTTACTATCATCAAAATACTTGGGGTCTAATCTTTGGATCAACAATCTCCCTCTTTTTTATGTCAAAACTTATGTGATTAATTTTGCAAGAATATTTAAAATTTGGTCCCCCTTAATTTTTGCTCCCCCTTAATATATGCACAAAAGAATTTTATTTTTCAATAATTTCATAATTAAGGGAAATCAAATAACTTTCATTACAAATAGGGAGACAATACATTTATCACCTTAAGTTAGTCATATTCAAAATAATTTAAATATCGCATAGATAATATAAAAACAAGAGTATGATTAAGGTCATAATCCAAAGAGCATAATCCAACATCATATATGTAGCATAATAGCAAAGGCATGAGAAAGATAATAATTCAAAGTGCATGATAATAACATAGCATAATCAAAATACCATAGTCAATATCACAATCCAAGCATCCAAAGTACATAGTCATGGCTTGGAACTATCCAAAGCCTAAAAAATCATAAGCAAATTCTAAACATCTAAATATCACACATTCTCCCCATTTTGACATCATCAAAAAAGATAAAATAATTCTAATCATTTGGTGCTCCTGCATCATCCTCATAAGGAGAGGTGTTGAATCTTGTCGAGCGTAGATAGGCAAACAAGCACCCCTGATAAGACTGAACTCGACGCTCGATCTGTTGTTGTCCAAGCTCCAAGGCGTTCATCCTAGCTACTAGACTATCATAATCAGCACATGTAAATCCTGGAAGAGGGGCAAGGGTGTCTGTAGCCTGGTCAGTGTCCATTGGCTTCTCAGTCTGAATGACATTATCGAGCTCCTCCTTTGAATCAGAATTCGATGCGGTGTTTCTCCGATTTCCAACATATATCCACTAGTCACGTGATAGCACAGACCCTTGCGACTGAGTGTACAGTACCAATAATATCCGTGGGGATCATCCCTAAGGTCTCCTCATCATTAGGAATAGTAACCCCACTAAGACGAAAGATGTGAGTAAGGAACTGGCCAAAGTAAAGACTAGTCTTCTGACCATGAGCAGGAAGGATCTTTTCCTTAGTATTGACTAAGGTATGAATCATGGTACCTCCAAAATTGGTAGGATGAGTATCGAGGTTCAGAAGGTAGTAGAAATGAAAAAGATCCTAATATGTAATGTTGATGTGATGACCAGATCAAGGGAAGAAAATGTGGCCAAGGAGATAGTGTGCGGCTTTAAGAGCAGGACTTAGGAGCATATGCGTACCCTTGGACAGAAAATGATCACACTTTCCCTCAAACATAACATCAAGAACTTATCGAGAGGAACATGATAGTTTCATACATGTGTAACAAATCTTGTATCACCCTTATTGGGACACCTAGAAGCTCAAGCAAACTGGTTGAGGTGAGGACATGAGAGATCCAAGGACAACTGACTCGATAGTGCACCTATTGTTGGGATATGACATGTTGGCAATAAAATGACGCACCAAGCGAGGATAGATAGGCTCATGAATCGAGAGAAGGGGAAGTCACCTTATGCCATAAAAAGATCACGCTATTGTGGTAGTTTGATACATTCCCAATCCACTCATTTGTCGGATACAATCTTCCGTGAGGCATACAATTTCTTGTAATTTGAGGCAACTGACTTTACAAAGAGGGACAAATCAAATTCTTCTTCAAGAATTAGGTTGAAAGATGAACTTGAGCCTTTTGCTTGCGAGGCACACGGGTCGAACCTTTTGGAAGATGGGGTTTTATGTTTGGAACTCATGATCAAAGTGAAACAAGTCAAAGGATAATGAGAAGTTCACACAGAAATTTGATCGAACACTTGGTGGGTGGAATTTGAAAACTAGATTTAGACAAGAGGAAGGTTGTGAAGAGTGTTGAATCTAGGATCCCGAGAATGTTTTGATGATCACAAATTTGTAAGGGAACTTAGTTTGTACTGATAAACTTGTTGAGCTGAATTCTGTAACAGGTTGATTCAAGTTCAAAATATGAAAGGTCGACCAAAGCTAAAATAATAGACGACCTATGCACAAGGAAGACATTTTAGAAGAATCATATGTGTGCAGTGGTCGTCCTAAGAATATAGAGTGGTCGATCGATATTGAAGGAAAGTACATGAGAAGAGGGATCA